>MCJB01027465.1:104218-124218 GCA_002018475.1 Nicotiana obtusifolia
TACATCTGCCCATGTGATGGCTGGATATTCTATCAAGTTTTAATTGAGTTGCTGTGAAGCCATCGAACTTCGAGTGTTGAGCCCTTCGGTGAAGGCCTGAACAACCCAATCGTCAGTGATAGGTGGCAGGTCCATTCGCTCCATCTGAAAACGAGATACAAATTCTCTGAATATCTCGTTATTTTTTTGTCTGACTTTGAATAGGCCCGACTTCCACGTTTCTACTCTGATAGCGCCTACATGTGCTTTTACAAAGGAATCTGCAAGTATAGCGAAAGAGTCAATGGAATTAGGGGGTAAGTTATGATACCATGTCATGGCCCCTTTCGACAAGGTTTCCCCAACTTTTTCAAAAGAACGGACTCGATCTCGTCGTCTTCTAAGTCGTTCCCTTTTATAGTGCATGCGTATACGGTCACATGCTCGTTTGGATTGGCTGTTCAATTGTACTTGGGGATTTCCAGCATGCGGAATTTCTTGGGTATTGGTTTGAGCGGCGCTCAATGGGAAAGGTTTCTGTACAAATGTTTTGGAATCCAAGCCCTTTAATATCGGGGGTGCTCTTGGCATTTGATCCACCCTGGAATTGTACGTTTCTAACTTTTTGCTGTTAGCCTCGATTTTTTTCTCCCCAGATTCGACTCGTCTGGTTAGTTCTTCGAGCATCTTCATGATCCCTGAATTTTCCCTTGATTCTCCTTCATTCGGCTCTTATGTGACCGGTACATTCTCAAGAATAGTTCCCCGAGAAGGGCCGAGCTCAACTTTGTTCGATATTTGGTTTCGATTTTGTAATTGAGCAATGGCGGCCTACTCGGCTTGCAACATGTCAAAGATCATTTTGAGACTGATCCTGTTCCTTTCGTCGTATTGGGGACCCTGTGTTGTTGGTCGATGTTCCCTACAAATACTATTTGACGGACCAGTAGTTTGATTTACATTGATTGCTACTTGTGAATTAGCGTCGATCGGAACCTCCTCACCGGTGTTGTGTTATTGTTCTCGCCTTGATGATCAAATTCATTATCGACGTACAAAGGCACAGATTGTGAATGAGAAATAGTTGTACTGTAACCTAAAATCAGAGATACTTCACAGAGCAAGTGTAAAACAATTTGCATGAGAAAAAAATTGTATCAAACACTTACTATTATCTTTGGCCCCATGGTGGGCGCTAAACTGTTTACCCTTAGCTTCGGATAACAATTGAATTTGCACGTAGTTTTAAGAACACGTGATTTGATTTGATACAAATAATGAATAATATAATAGAAATTAAAGTCAATAAATAAATGAGAAGAAATGCAAACCACAAGCCTTGGATGGTCTTGGCCTTGACTGACTTCTCCAAGACGAACAACAATAATGAATGAAACTAAACGAATAAAGTAATAATAAAAGCAGACTTCTTTTTTATGTATTGATGATTGTTTCGTGAGATTTCCTAGAATAATTACATTGTCCCTTTATATAGCATGGGGATAATTCTTTATACAAGGCAAGAATCTGTTTACAAGGTAAAAATATCTCTTGATATGCTGATTTAATGGTCTTATTGATTGATGACGTGATTCCCGCCGAGATTCTTACTTATCACGGGATTTCCGGTACTTTCGTCATTCAAATTTGATATTTTACCCTTAGGGCATTTCCCGAAATCGAGCTCAATAGGTTCCTCTCGAGTACCATGGCTTCGGGTTCTGATTCGATGTTGTTCAACCTCGACTTTCGATCTTTGATACCTCGATATTCCTGCTTCGATGTTATTCGGTCTTGCTCTTCGATCTTTGATATCTTGATCTCGATTTACCGAACATTAATTGTGATTGATACCAATTGTATAAACTAGAGTTCGATTTATCCCCATGTAGGCGGTTCGAGTTCGACCCCATACAGATAGTCCTCTCATTTTCTGGAGAGTAATGACGAAAAATGATATGCGCCGGAACTTTTCAGTTAGGTTGAATGGCGACATACTTATGACGCATGTGGCACAGAAGTCGGACCCATCAAAAGAGACGAATCATCATATTGATAAATGACAGTGAAACTTTGACGTACGTGGTACATGTGTATGCTTATAGCTAGAGTACAATATAAAGCTACAAACTCTGGCTATAACCCAGTAAGCATGGGACACTACCTGTGGCACACAAAATATAAAGCTGAAAAGTTGAGCGCCAGGGCCAGTGCCCCATGCTGCCTTGGACGCTCAAAATGCGAACATGTCCTATTTTAACCGGGACTCAGTTATTTCGACCCCAAGATGCATCCAACTCATATAAAATCCAACCTAAACCTATTTTGAGGGGAGGGACATGACTTTGAGAGAAAAACAAAAGTACGAAACACTAGGGAGCAGGAATTTGATCAATTCTTCTATTCTTTTCTAGTATTCATTGATTTTATGTTTGAAAATATTATTTTTGATGATTGTATGAACATGAGTGGCTAAGAACTCTATTGTTCTGGGTTCATGGGTTCTACATGAATGTTGACGTTTGAAGTTTAAATTGACGAGTTTTATTTTATCATATTGGGTTGTTTATTTAATTTTGTTTTTAATTATTTTGCTAAGTAGTTAACAGTGAAATACTATCTACGAATCTAGAGTTGAACTCAAAAGTTGAAGTTTTAGCTTGCATGTAGAATTAAATAGAGCAAGTTCTTGAACCCGGACATCAGGGAACGAATTCACAATTAGGATAGAAATATACCTAATTGCTTTACTTGGTTGAAATACAGGAAATGCAAATGCATTCTTGTTAATCTTAATTCCATAGACATATAGGTATTAAGTTAGCTTGAATAAGCGAATAAGAAGTTAACAGATTCTTATAAGTAATATCAACCATGTCAATCAACAATCATAAATTAGTTAGTCATTTAACCCAAGAACGCAACAAGATTGTTAGCTAGCCTATGACCCTGGAATACTCTCTTCTACTGATTTTTATTCGAAATTACTTAAGTGTTGTGGTGGATTTCTATCATTGCTTGATAGTCTCTTAGGTAGTGAATTAGTCACTTATACATTTTGTGAGAAAATCTCTTGCATTGATAAGTTGTTTGAGTTTGAATCAGTCAAAAGTTAATCATATGGCTTCGTGGGAATGATACTCTACTCACTATCATCTCCTTCCAGGGTGAGGGCCATCTCCTGCCATCTGGATGGTGAGATCCTCCTCCTCCTCTCCTGAAATCACGTTGCAATCCATGTTTTCTTCATCCAGGAACAAATTGCTCATGCCAGCTAGAATCTCATCCACTTCACAAACCCAAATCATATCGGCCTTGCGCAATGTTTGGTGCAATAGTTGTATGGGTTTAGGCAATGGGTAATTGAAATCACTCCATGGTGGCGACCTATCCTGATACTCCAACACAATGTAATTATACCCAAGAGCGAAAGTAGTGCCCCGCGTCTATGGCCGTATTGGTTCTATTAATCCCTAAAGCTTGAGACCGGGGCCTTAGCTTGGCTCATACCCTAGCCAAAGTAGCATGCTCAGCACTCTATCCCTGCACCATCGCCCCTTCTCATCTGTGTTACCCGTTTGATAGTGTGGAATGTCTCCCCTCCTAACTTCCTTTTGCCTTCAACTTCTGGTACAGTCTAGTTAGTGTGAATAAGATTGTTGCTATCTCCATGAACGACCACCTCCTGATGATTCCACTCGAACTTCATAGCTTGCTGCAGAGTGGAAGCAACTGCCTTGGCCATGTGTATCCAAGGTGGTCCAAGCAACAGGTTATAAGTGGTAGAGATGTCTAGTACTTGGAACTCGACATTGAACACCCTATCTCCAAACTCAAGTTAATTTCTCTGATTGTAGCTCTCTGGGACCTGTCGAATGCTTTCACATTCATGCTCCCCAACAGTATTTCTGGTATACCTATACCCAACCTCCTCAAAGTGGCTAGAGGGCATTTATTCAGACTCTAACCTCTATAGACCAAGACTCGACCGATGAGCATTTTTTCTATTGCGTCGTAAAATGCGATGCCTAATTATGACTCAAACATTCTGGTTATAGCCAGAGTAAGCATACACATGTGTATTGAGGTATTCTAGTTGATGCTTATAGATTTGTATATTATTATCACCTTTATATTTATGTATTACTAATTATGTATGTACCCATGATTTTAAAAGTGTAAATTTCCTTATTGAATAAAATTTATGATTTTGAAAATAATAAAATGAACAATTAACGTGATAGTTCACCATTGGCTTGCCTAAAACGGACGTTGGGCGCCATCACGGCCTAATAGTGGGTTTTGGGTTGTGATACGTTGCTTTCAAGTTTTCCCGTAGCCTTTTGCCTCTCGAATAATCTCTCGCTATAATGTCTCTACCTAAGAAATAGGTTTAGAACCTCTTTTATACATGTTGGAGGCGTGTAGGATTGAAACTACCAAGTTCTAGCCGAATTAGGATGAAATCCGCCCTTAGGTATCCTTCTTTACGCCTGGCGCAAACCTGGATACCAATATTTTCCACTTTTGTGCTCTGCTGCCCTTGGCGTTTTGGCTGGTGCCTAGCGCGAACCTGGGCACCAAAGTCATACTTTCTCCAAATTCTTCCGTTTTTACTTCAATTTGCGTGCAAGCTTTTCAAATGACTTCCAATTGACTCCTACACATATAAATACCATTATTAAGCTTGAGTCACAAATATTCACACTAAAGTTAATGAGATCGAGGCATAATGCAGTGCAAATTACATGCAAAAATATAAATTTTTAACCAAAAATCAGCACCCTTTTAAAGCTGCTACCTGGTGTCGTTTCTAAAAATAATATAAAAAAACCTTTATAATTAAGGCAATTGACTGAAGTAAATATGCCCAACTGTTCGGTAGTTATATTGAGCAAGAGTATATAATTGTTATCGTATGATGACTCTGCTTTCCCTATTTCAATGGGATTCCTCCCATTTTCTTTGTTAAATTATCTTATATTTGAAATTTACTACTTCAATTAATCCATAGTTGCGACGAGTATGCTTACTAATGAGTGCTCCCTGCTGATAGATTTTTTTATTCCAAGGACTTTAATTATAGACATTGATTAATGGTGAAAGTAAATTTGAGATTACTGGATAAGGTAAAAGTATTTCAACCATCATATCACATCCAATAGTGTGGTAGTACTATTGTGATTCCTAGAGGCGGATCTGGTGGGGGATCACTGGCCCCCGTTGATTCTGAAAAAAATATATTTATGTATCTTTAGATAGTTGTATATTGGTTAATCTGCGGAGTAAATCTTGACTTTTAATGCATTGTATGGGTTCGATTCTCACTTCAGTATTTGTTTAAATATTTATTCGATAGTGGTGCACCGCCATAGTATTTAACAACGTAGTCGGTGATGATTCACATAATTGTTGTAATTTGATTTAAGGATCACAACCCTATTTTTCATTTTTATTTGTAGCTCTTCTATTTATTCATCGGTGGAAATGAAACTATGCATGGGGATAAACGGTAAGCAAAAGAAAAGGAAAGAGAAATAGAAGCATTTAACAACTTAGGTAAAGTGGAAATTTGCAGTTAGATATAGCAAAAAGAATCAATTACAACCAAATTAAACAATGTTTAAGCCTCAAGCTTAATTACTTTCAAATGTAGAGTTAACATCATCAACCTTAATGTAATCAATAGAACTCCTTTCACCATCCTGCTTGGGGAGCAGGAGCTGGACTTGGAACAGGTGAAAGAACACTTTCAAACATCCCTATAAGAACAACAAAAAATTATGACCAAGTATAAGAATTTGATCATTTAAATGTGTGATGAAACAAAGAACAAAAGTAATTGGCACTGACCACACAAAAGAAGGTTTTGAGGTGGTTGCCTCTCCTTAGCAGGGTTAGGATTATCGTCGAAAACTCTAATAAAAAGTTCTTGTCCTAAGTACCAATTCTTCAAGTGCTGTGATCTCAAGTTCCACATTCCAGGATTGTCAAGGAAAACATATACGGCGGTCCATCCTCCAGGATAAACTTGGACAGTGGAACGAACAACAGAGTCGAAGATGTTGTACGTTTCACGAGCTGCTGGTCTCCAATCTCCATTCCCAAATCTGGGAGAAAGAAAAGTTCATTACAGAGCTCAAGTAATCAGTCGTTACTACAGTCAAACTTCTCTATAACAACCTCGTTTGTTACTATATTTTTTTGGCTGCTATGGAGAAATGCTCTTATATTGGACATATATTATAACAAAACATAAAAATCGGCTCCGAGCAAAACTTGACTTTTATAAGGAATGGTTGTTATATATAGATATTGTCAGTAGTGAAACGACATGGTTATAAGGGTGGTCAGTTGACCATCCTCCCTCGAAAAATTGTATTGTGCATGAAGGCAAAATATTATGTTTTAGAAGTATATAACACATATTGAACATCTTTTGTCGGGATTTTTTTTCATTTCTTTTCAAATTTGAATACCTTTGGGTAAATAACTAGCTTTGTTACTGGATACGGTTATAGAGAGGTCTGACTGTATGCCTATTTCGTTTTGGCTAGCAAAGCCGGGATATTCTATGTTTATTTAAATTCTTTAAAGGTGAAGAATGGATAAGGCTTACCCTACAACATGGAATCCAAAACCATCCAAATGCCAAGAATCCATAACAAGAAGATCATTTTTGAAGATGATTTCTAGCCACCCTTTGTGGATTCCAGAGACAACAGAAGCTCCATAAGCCGCAGCATCATTCACCGAGTGAGTGGGAAATTGATCTAGTTGGTAGACGCCAGATCCATTCACAAATAAATCAGCAAGTTTCAATGGTGTCTCTGGTGTAAGATAGGATACGTTGTTGACTACATATCTTGGCCAGCCATTAATTTCACCCTTTGAACCGTGAAGGATAAAGGTTTGAGTCAATGTCACATTTGACACATTGAATGTTCCTTGTGGATTAGGCCTTGCAGCTCCAGTTGTCAGGTTCCACCTATAGTACACATTAACGACAATAACTACGTCTCAATTTCATATTAATTGAGGTCGGTTATAACATTCAATTAAATGCTTACGTGATAGATTTGGCTTGATTGGCAGAAAATTCGATATCGAATGGATCAGGGCCAGAAGGAAGAGGACCACTAACTGTTGTCAAAGAATTGGCATAGTGCAGGATTCCTATTCCTTCAAGAGATTTGCTATCACTAGATTCATTACTTTTATACATTTTAGGTGTTGCTACCATGAAATAATCAGCCTCATTTTGATCAGCAGTAACGAGAACAGAATACGATTGGCCAACGTGCACATCGAGAGAGTCTAGTGTTATCTGATTTGTGTAAGACCCTTCTGTCTCGACCAAAACCATCTTGTGGTTTTGAATTCTGAAGTTAAAACTCATGACTGTTCCAACATTTGATATCCTGAATCTGTAAGTCATCCCTATATGCAAGTAAAGGATCAGGGAAGGTGATGAGATTTCAGATTCTTGAATCAGATCAAGATAAACTTTTATTCTGTTTTACCTTTTGTTACAGTAAAAGACTCGTGTCCTTTAGAAATTGCGAGTGCATAAGGTCCTTTACCATTCATCAGGATTGCATCAGGGACATCGAAGAGCTGACTAGATTCTCTGTCTTGTACAGAGGACCTAAGAGACTGCTTATTGCAAGACGCACGAGCAAAAAAAACTTAAGTTGATTAACGTGAAGGAAAAATCAGTTCCAATCCAGAGTACTGAATATTATATAATTAATTAAATAAAAATGTGTCCTCTCTAACAGCTCTGAATGTTTTGTATCAGAGCATATATTCATGTGAAGGGCCTGTTAATGAAATAGTTAAATAAATAAAAACGTATCCTCTCTAATAATTAACCTTTTAGATGAGATAGTCACATAATTCAAGACAGAGATTATAGTGTTGATTACCTTGTAATCAGTACTAAACCAGTCGCCAATCAGAATATCAAACTCAGCTTCTGGTTTTGGGAATGGGACAGCTATTACGTTGCGATTATTGACTCGAATTGGTCCATATCCACCGGCAACCTTATGAAAGTTGATTGAAGGGAAGTAGGTGAAAGTTCCAACTTGGTCCTTAGCCTGAAACACATATGTCCAGTTTGTTCCAGGTTCAATTGCACAATTAGTGCCAGAAACTCCATCTTGCCATGAATTTAGCCTCTGTTGGATGCCATTCCTTTAGAAGAAGAAAAGAATAAACATTTTATTAGTCCTCAGGTTAATGACTCATTTCTTTCGTATTGATACCAAATTATAACAGGCACTAAGAACATAATATGTGCATACCATGTTATAAGCAAGGGTTCATCCATGTTATTGAAGATATTCACATTTACAACATCATTAGTCGTCGCATTGATCAGTGGTCCAGGGAACATCCCATTTATAGTGATAACCTGTAGCATAGAATCACTTTCGTTTGTCATTGCAACTAGTCAAAAGTCGGATAAAGAAAAAATCAGTAACCCAATGAGTTTAAGTTATATACAGTCAAAGAGTTCTAACACTATAAATGCAATTAACCTGTTATAGCAGGTTATTACTCTATTTTTCATATCATGTTAGACTTGATATCGAGAATTGCATGTTGTTGTAGATTTGTAAGTCAACTTAAGAAAAAATTATTTGCACCATCAGCGCACGGAACATAAACACTTATTCAATGTTGTTCGAACAAGTCAAAATTTGGATAAAAAAACTGTTAAGAAAAATTGGATAAAGAAACCGTAAAAAAGAACATATTACGACATCGAGAACACTTACAGACTGAGGAGATGACAAAGGATTGAGAGTTGTATCAATGGAAACAATCCATTCATGATATATCTCAATGCCAGTTACTCCACTAAGCAACACAGCAAGTAATATAGCATAAACAAACCGTCCCTTAAGAAATGCCATCATGTTAAAGGCACTAAAGAAACTATTCAGTTTTCTTTCTATGAAGATAATAGACAGTGATTTTCCAGTGTATATAGCAAAGGGAATGATTCTGGTGAAGTTTTCTAAGAAAATGAACATAAATATTAGGCAAAGTGGACAAGAGAAAAAGCCAAAATAGATTGTTTATGGCATATGTAATAGTGGAATGCCGGCAAAAACATGGAAAGAAGAACAAGTACATTTGCCAAATTGCAAGGCCTAGTTAACTCCGTGGTTCCTATCTTTGATTCCTTTCGTATTTTGTCTCCTTAAAATCTGAGAGCTAGAATGAAATATTCCAGCAAAATGGCCTTTGACAGTTTCAATTCTTCCATATTTTGAATTTTATATGTGATCTTTCATATTTTTTATTTATTTATATCACATCGGATATAAAAACTGGTTACGAGTAAATATTAGGTGTAAATAAGTTTTTATCCTTGTTCAGAGGTAGATAGGGTCGCGACCCATATCATCCACATAATTAATCCACAATTCATAATCACGACCGATGTTAATTTATCCTCATTCTGTAAAGTAGAGGTATCAAAATGGAAAACTTGCAAGTATGATTACCAGCTTGAAAAATCGGTGCAAATTTAAGGGGCTATTAGGCGATTTTGCCCTTTTCATTTATTGTTTTTTTAGATGAAGTAGGAGGTCATGGACCTTAACTCCTCATAAGGTATTGGAGTAGACATAAACATGGAAAAATGATATTATATAGTCGTTCTTAAAATAATAGTCGAAAGATATATTTTTTAATATAAATACATATTTTGTATATTATATACAAAAAAATATAAAAAAGTTATACACTTTTTAGCTACCGGATATAAATAATTTTAGTCGCAGGCTAAAAGTGATCTTTGCCCCATAAACATTCTTGTATAAAGATATTAGGCAGAATAGCCTGACGAACACTTGTATTTGTTGGTATTTGACATCTCAGTCCCTATACTAAATAAAGTTTCATCCAGACACTTATAGTTATTCAAAGCCAATATTATAAACCCCTCTCACATCGCATGTTCTTCAAATCTCTGACATGGATGACACATCAGTGTAGGGGTGTTCGTCGGTTGGTATGATACAATATTTAGACACTTTGGTTCGGTATTTTCGATTCGGTTTCATAAAATGTTATACCAATAGCGTACATAATTAAATTCGATGTGGTTCGATTGTTCTCCGTTCGGTTTCGGTTTATTCGATTTGAATACTAACTAGTGCATAGAGTCATAGACGGTAATATTCTTAATTAAAGTACTTAAAAGTACAAAACTAAAAACGTTCGTAGACAAAAGTTTTGTCCACAACTAGCCAATACCAACCTAGAGAGAGAAAACTTAGAGAAATGTCTTGTTACTTGCTTAGAGTTAATTGATGAACTTAGAGAATAAATGAAAGTAAAATTTTAGATTTCTTTTATTTATGTAATTATAAAGGCAGAATAGCCTAAATGGCACTTATACTTAGTCATTTTGTCTACTAGCCTCCTGTCATAAGCGTTCATTATACACGATTTGATGGAGTGTAAGATTTCAATTGGCAAATGATTAAGTTCCGGACCGGTATAATAAAGTGGCACAAGTATAGGTGTCATTTAGGCCATTCTGCCATTAATAAAATGAGTATTGTGTAATAGAATATATATTTTGATAAGGTACTAGTATTTCGATATTTTATTTTAAAATACCTAATACTAATTTTTTTTAATTTAAACTCAATACTATAACTAATACTAAAATTGTCGATTTTGGTACGGTAATTTAGTATTTACTAAATTATGCACAGTCTTACGTCAATGACCACGTCAAATTTTCTGTTACATATCATTATTAATTTATATTTCACATTATTTTAAAATTGTTCATTTTTTTAATTCCACCATTCGCTCCACCTTCCTCCTTCCTCACCATTTTTATTATTCATTATTCCCCGTATATTTATCATTAAAATTTGTTATATTTAATCATAAATCTTAATAATCTCCAAATCACCACCGTGTGCGACCCTTCTTCCACCATCCTTTACCAATAAAGCTTCTTTACGGGTAACACTCTACTATAACATCACCAATCAACCACCAAAAGCAGAACCGGCCATCAAAAATATCACCTGAAAGACCAACATCACCCGAATTGTTTTGAAATTTCACTATAGGAAAACTAGAAAATAGGTTTCATCGGTGATCTTCTTTCACTATATCAATTTCTTTTCTTTGCAAAGGCTATCTTTCAAAGTAGGGGAATAGGATGTGAGAAAAAAAATTCCTTAAAAATTGTTGCAAATTTGGTAGATTTTTTGGATCTATAACGTGAAGAAGGGAGGCAGATAGAGGGGGCGAGGGGGAGGGAGGGGTCCTTGATTAAAATTCAAGAGTACTTGACCTTTTCTTTCTTTTTCCAATTTGATTTTTTTGTATTTTTCTTTTTCTTTTTTCCCTATATTAATCATAAATGTTTTACGTTCATGCTCCTTATTCACATGAAATACAAGATTTGTCCAGTTCAGCAATTAAGTTGACACATAGACTTGGTCAATGATCAAAGGGGTGTAAAACATTAAGTATGAACAATTATAAGGGGTCGTTTGGTAGGCGATATTAAGTAAATATTCCCTGCATAAAAATTTAATTGGTCCAATACAATGTTTGGTTGTTCAATTCAATACATGGATTACTTATACCGCATAGGAGGGCTTAGCTAATACCAAGGAAACTAAGAGATTACTAATCCCTGCATTAACTATACCTGGATAAGACCATAAAATTACTAAATCGCCCCTCAAACCCTTTTCCTAAATTTCTTTATATAGAGAAAGAAGAATATTCAAGGGTATAATTGTAAAGAAGATTTTGTACATTTTAAAACAAAACACAAGCTTAGATTATACATTGTATAATTAATTTTTAATATAATGAACCAAACACTTGATAAAAAATAATTCCAGCACTACAATCCCTGTATTACTAATACCTGCATTACTAATCCCTGCATTACTAATCCCTACATTACGTGTGTCCGTACCAAACGACCCTTAAGTGTCTAAATGAATCTTCTTTGAATATAGGGACGGAGATGATAAACGCGAATAAGTACGAGTGTGTACGAGGCTATTCTGCCTTATTAAAGTACCTAGTTAGTTGGCACGTAGATCTACTCTGGTGCTTAGGTCATCCAAAAATATACCAACTAAAACATATAAAATTTTCATGAGGCGCCTTATTTGGCGGCACTCAAAACGGTAAATTTGCGATTGTCAATTAGTTGGAAATAGATCGGAAATCGTATTTTTCTGACGGATTTCCGACTGAAAAGTGTCAGTTGGAAAACACATAGTCGCAATATATTTGCGACATAATTAGTCAAAAATTTGCGACGGATTCAGTCGAAAATTTGAGACTACGGGGACGTTTGAATTTAAGTCATTTGCAACCGAATCAGTCACTAAATTTGCGACTGATTCAGTCACTGACCAGACCAAAAAAATAAACACAAGTTAAAATTTTCGATTTATTTCGTCGGAAAATTAAATAATAAATTAATTTTTAATTAATTATTTCGACTGAAACAGTCGTAAATATTGAGTATTAATTAGTTAAAAATATTAGAAATTCTCCATTTGTGACTAATTCAGTCCCAAATCCTAATTATTATTTTTTTTTAGAAATTCTCAATTTGTGATTGAATCAGTCGCAAATCTGATAATTTCTGGTGAAATTTGCGACTGATGCAGTCGTAAATCTAGTAAATTTTTAGCGGAATTTTGTTGTATTTTTAATTACACCATCTGCCAAATAAAATAGCCAACCAAACATCTAATATAACAATCCAAATTCAATTATTACTACAAAACGAATAATAATATTTATAACAATTCAACCGACTAATTAAACAACCAACTATCAAACAACATAAATTAAACATGTCTCGAACTTCAACTTTAAAACATTCAAATAGCCTAGTCAGGCTCAGTCTCCTCCTCAGATTGAGACTCAGACTCCACTGCAGCTCCTTTCTTGCTTTTCCTTTTTAACAATTTTTAGATCAAAGCCTGAGTCACTTGAAATTCTTGCAACATTTGATCCACTTTTTGACGCATAGCTCCCTTGTCTTCTTGGAAAACTGATGCCCCAGTGAATAATGCTGCTGGTGGATGACTGGAGGATGATTGTACTCCAATCCCGTAGACTTGACTTTATTTATTATTTTCACGAGAAATAACGAAAAGAAAGTAAAAGAAGTAAGAAAAAAATCACGCAACTTTCAAACTAATACCAAAATAAATAATTACATAATATTTATACCTTAATTCAAGCTATAAGCCGCCTGTGTCCAAGTTGTAGTCATATCCTCCGGAGCTGGCTGAGTTCCTTAAGGCTGAGTTTGTTGCCATGCATCATCAACATGATACTCTTCGTGAAATAAAAATAATACACTTTATATAAATAAAATAAACCAAGAGGGTAAAATAATATAGTGTTGGTGGTGGGATCACAGAAATATCTTTGAAGCATGCGATTCGACCCATCCTTCTCTTGTATCGTCCTTTTTTTTCTTGTGGGTCTCTGCAAAGACCTCAGTATAAGTCCCCCCCACGTTCCTTTTCCTGAAAATTAAGAAGTGTATATATATACCACCCTGAAAGCGAGAGCTCAAGGCGTTGGGAAAGGAGAATCAACAAGATAGGATGCTCTGTCCCAACTAACAAAAGTAGGAAGATTCTAGCTTTGAATCTTGTGCTTGACGGTGATCATTTCTGCCACTTTGTAATAGTCCTTAGTGCTTTTTGTTTCAATGGTTTGGAACCCTTCTTACTTATATAAATATATGTCACGACCCAATTTCTCCAATAGGCCCGTGATGGCTCCCAACATTGCCGTTAGGCAAGCCAACCATGAACTAACCGTGTGATTGTTCCTTTTAACATTTTAGAAATAGTTGATTCTTAATTATTGAATAAATAAGATGTGAAAATTTAATAAAACTAGAGATAACCAATTTTAAGAGCAAATGAAATGAAGTAAATAACCAAAAAAAATATCAAGTGTCTACTAGCATGATCTCCAAGACCAAGTGTCACAAATGTATGAGCTACTAGTAGAATATACAAAAATACTACACTACTGTCTGAAGTGAAATAGATAAAAAGTAAAAGCAAAAGAAAGACTTCGGGTGATGCAGAACGGGCTCGGAAGGCAGCTCACCGCAAAGTCTCGTGGAATCGAGGATTTGCGCCTGGAGGATAACCAGATGCACCTGCCTCAAATCCTACTCAATCAGTGCAGAAGTGTAGCGTGAGTACATAAATAACATGTATCCAGTAAGTATCTAGTCGAATCTCGAAGAAGTAGCAACGAGGGATCGACTTCGACACTTACTATGGGCTAATAATAAAATACTGAGATTTATAATTAAGCATGGGATATATAAATAAAATTGAACATTCAATAACAAGAAATAGTGGACAATTCTTTCACTAATAATAAATACCAATTCAATTTTCATCCTTTAACAATTCAAGCACTCAAGCCAATAAAACAATATCAAATATAATTGGGCTCCAAGTATAATTATGCTCGGATTATGCCGAGGTCGTACGGCGCGCTCCAAATACAAATATATATATATATATATAAATATATATATATATATATATATATATATATATATATATATATATATATATNTATATATATATTATACACTGTCGAGGGTCGAACGGCATGAACCATAGATGCATCTATTCTACTGCCGAGGCGTTCGGCCCGCTCCACATAATGAGAAATACTTTTAAAACAATCGATTCAAAGATTATTAAGAGGTTAATATTTAAGCAGCGGCAATTATTACTAATAGTCAAGGAACACGTCCGAAACTCAAGTAAATGAAATTCTACCTGTTACAATTTCTTTATCAAGTTTCAATATGACTTAAGCACTCAAATTAGCAATTAGAGTGCAAACAACGCAATTATAACATGATTTGGGTCCTAAACTGCCCGCACATAAGCATAATTAGTTGCTACGCACAAACTCTGTCACCTCGTGCATACGTAGCCACCACAAATAGAAGCACATATTAATTCAATTCGCCTATGGGGTTAATTCCCTCATACGAGGTTAGAAAAGAGACTTACCTCATTCCAAAGTTTACTTTCCGATCCACAAATGTGCCTTAAACCTTCAACACGGTGTCAAATGACTCAAAACTAGTCAAATGTTCTATAAAATAATCAATACATGTTCAAAATTTCACATCCTAACTATTAAAGTGGTTACCCAACCCCAACAGAAGAATTCCTAAAATTCACTCCGGGGCCACGGACCCCGATTTCGGAAATTTTTGAAGGATGTTGTTACCCATAACCTCACGAACTCAATTATATGATTTTCACTAAATTCCAGAACCATTTTCGTATTCAAATCCTATTTTTATCAAAAACCTAGGTTTTTCATCTAAACCATGATTTCACAAATTTTACATGTTAAATCTACCCATAATCTATGTATTTAACTTACATTATGTAAAAACTACTTACCTCAAAGTGTTAGGTGAAAATCCCTCTCTGAGAGCTCCAAAAATCGCAATGATTGTAATAAATGAGCTCAAAATGCCTATGTCTTGTCTTAACTGAGGTTCTGCCTTCTGCGATTTTCGCACCTACGATGCCTTTGCCGCATTTGCGGTACCGCACCTGTGGTGCTAGGTCCGCTTCTGCGAAGTTCCTCAAGCCTAGCGAGGGCCGCTTTTGCGGACAGGATTTCCGCTTCTGCGGCAAGTGTGCCGCTCCTGCGGCTTAAAGCGCTTCTGCATCCTCCCCAATCGCACCTACGCGCTCGCAGGTGTGCGCGAAAACCCACATCTTCGGTCCATGGCCTAACGTTCCAAATCCACTTCTGCGACCCCACCCATGCACCTGCTGGCTCGCACCTGCGACCCAAAGCTCGCAGGTGCGGGCACATCAGAACTAGTGCACCAATAGCCCCTTTTGAGTCTTAACTCAATCTGCGCATCGCTCGAATGGCGTCCAGGGCCCCCGAGGCCTCGTCCGAACATACCAACAAGTTTGAAATCCTCAAACAAACTCGCTTGAACCTTCAAAACATATAAAACAACATCAAAACTAAGAATCACACCTCAAACCAAATTGAATCAACGTAGGAACTTCAAGTTCTTCAACTTACTCCAAGCGCGCTGAAACATACTTAAAGTACTCGAAATGACACCAAATTTTGCGTGCAAGTCTAAAATCACCATACGACACTATTCTAGGGCTCGAAATTCCAACAGACCTCAATAACACCAAAACCTACTCCGAACCAAATTTAAAGAACTTTAAAACCCTCAAATAGTCAACTTTGACTATTAAGCGCCAAAACGCTCCTGGGTCGTCCAAAACCCGATTCAAAAATACACCCAAGTCCAAAATCATCATATGAACCTATTGGAACTGTCAAATTCCAATTTCGAGGTCGTTTACTCAAAATGTTGACCGAAGTCAAACTTAGCCTTATAAATTCAACCGAATCCTTCCAAATCTCGAACTAACCATCTATGAAAGTCATAATACAGTAAGAGTACATATGAGGAGTCTTATCTAGGGGAACATGCTTCTATAAAGCAAAATGACCCGTCTGGTCGTTACATTCTCCACATCTAAAACAAACGTCCATCCTCGAACAGGTCTAGACTCATACCTGGGGTACTAAATAAATATGGATATCTGCTCTGCATGTCACTCTCGGCCTCCCAAGTCGCCTCCTCGACTAGTTGGCCCCTCCACTGAACTTTTATCGCATAAATCTTCTTGGACCTTAACTGGCGAACCTGTCTGTCAATAAAGGAAATTGGCTCCTCCTCATAACCTAGGCTCTTATCTAGTTGACCATGCTCAAGTCTAACACATGTGACATGTCGGCATGATACCTCCGAAGTATAGACACGTGGAAAACCAGATGGACTCCCGATAGATTGGGAGGCAAGGAAAGCTCACAAGCAACCTCCCCAACTCGTCTCAACACCTCAAATGGACCTATAAACCTTGGGCTCAACTTTCCCTTCTTCCCCAACCTCATGATCCCCTTCATTCGCGAGACTTTCAAGAGTACCTTATTGCCCACCATAAATGACAAATCACACGACTTCTGAGCCAAGGTCTCCTGAAGACCTGGAATCACAATTGGCACAGCTGGTGCCTGGTACGGTGCTGCTGGAGCCTGTTCTTGAGCTGGGACAGCTAGTGGATCAACAGATACTGCCCTCGCTGCTTTGCCTCTACCACGACCGCGTCCTCGGCCTCTAGTGGCCTTAGTGGGTGGCACTGGTAGTCGTCCACCTCGTCCGGGAGCTCGCGGCCTCAGCATCTGTGAGAGAATAGGATAACAGAAATTTAGTGCTCGGATCCACAAGTTCGCACGACAAGAATTTCAAGAATATGGAGTTTTCCTAAAAAGGTTCTGCAGCCTCTCGAAGATAAGTACAGACGTCTTCGTACCGATCCGCAAAACTCTACTAAACCCGCTCATCATTCGTGAGACCTATGTGAACCTAGGCTCTCATACCAGGCTGTCACGACCCAAATCCCAAACCCGGTCGTGATAACTCCTCTCGTGAAGACAAGACCGGCCAATTCGAACCATAACTCATTTTAAGTAGTTAATTTAATAAGAGAACAACACAACATAGTTTAATAGCAGTCATTTGCGAAAAACATAGTGAACCATCCCAACAACAGCCCAAATTGGGGTGTCACAACGTCATGAGAAACTAATGAAATCCTAATAACAAAATTTATATTGCAATATCTCTGGCACAATTAGTTGGAGAAAGTGGGAAAAATAAGATAAAAGAGGTACGGGGCTGCGTACGCCAACAGCTACCTCGTAGTCTCTGAGTCACCGCTCTGACAGTCGTAATCAATGCTTCGGAGTGGAATCAATAACGCCTTAATCTGCACACATTGTGTAGGGAGTAATGTGAGTACTTCCAACTCAGTGAGTAATAATCATAAATAACAACTAAAGGCAAGAAAACACGTAAAACACACGGTGATGCATAATGAAGCAGTAAAACATTATTTGAAAACAATACATCAGTAAGAAATCAAGTAAAATCTTCCCAACTCTAGTTACCAGTTGCCATTGTTACCAACTGTAACATCCCGGGGCTCAACATCATTTAAAACAGCAAAGATCTCCCCAATTCTAGTTACCAGTTGCTAATTTTACCAACTGTAACATCCCTGGGCTCAGCATCATTTAAAACAGTAAAGATCTCCCCATATCTAGTTACCAGTTGCCACTGTTACCAACTGTAGCATCCCTAGGCTCAATATCATTTCACAACAGTAAAATCTTCCCAGCTTTAGTTACCAGTTGCCATTGTTACCAACTGTAACATCACTGGGTTATACTTCCATAATCATCTCCCCAGCTCTAGTTACCAGTTGCCATTGTTACCAACTATAACATCACTGGGTACCATGCGCTCACTAGGGGTGTACAGACTCCGGGAGGGGCCCATTACGGCCTAAGCTCTATATCAAGACACCTCGTGGCACATAGAGTATCTCAGGCCCTCAGCCTCATATCAATCACAAGCCACCTCGTTGAACATAAAGGATCTCAGGTCTTCGGCCTCATATCACTCAGTAAAACCTCACATCTGGCCTTCGCCCGCACTCAGTCAGAAAATCATCACAAGCCCCTCGGGCATAGTAAAACAGTAGTTCTCAGCCCAAAACATCATTTAAAATATTGTGTAACTCTCAAAACTGAGTAAAAAGTGGCTGAATTGTACAACAGTGGAAACAACATGATTGAGTTCAAGTAATAAGTACAAATAGCTAGGAAATAGTGATAAAGATCCCTGGAGGGTTCAAATAATTGGCACGAAGCCCAAATATGGCAATCAGCCCCAAACAAGATGGTAACAAGTAAGTCTCAATCAATTGTGTAGTAAATTCATCAATCGGGATGGACCATATCACAATCTCCAGTAGTAAACGACCCCACGTTCATCATCGAGCGTGTGCCTCACTTCAATATAGCACTACGATGTGCAACTATTCGGGGTTTCAAACCCTCAGAACATCATTTACAATCACTACTCACCTCAAACCGGCTAAATCTCTAGCCCACGATGCCTTTGCCCTTCGAATTGGCCTCCACGTGCGTCGAATCTATCCAAAATTAGAATTAATATGTCATAATGTGCTGGGGTAACAAAGCCCACGCGAAAACAAACAATAAGTACTACGAATTTTGAACTTAGCAAAACCCGAGCCTCGGACCCACTTCTCGAAATTTAGTAATTTTTACATCAATGGGTTCCTTATCTCCCCACGAGTTCAACCATACAAAATTTATCGAATTCCTACATCAGTTCAACCTCCAATTCTTAAATCTAAGCTTAGGATTTTTTTTCACAATTTCCCCAACTTAATCACAAATTACATACTAGAATAGCAATACGTTTGGGTAGTTTGACCAAGATTGAGTTAAGAACACTTACCCCGATGTTTCTCTTGGAAATCTTAAAAGAATTGCCTCAACACTTGCTTCAACCCGATCTCTATAGCTCAAACAATGTTCAAGATGGCCAAACTCCTCCTTTTAAGAATTTATCCAGGAAAATGTCCTTTAGATATAGATTAAAGGTTGATTTGCTGTGATTTTATGGTGTTTGGAGGTGTTTCTCTTCGTGGGTAATGGAAAAATTGGTTTTGCTTGGAAAATGGATACTGATTTCTATTTATAAAGGGGTCAAAATCGAGACAAAAATGCCCCAGTCAGGTCAAAGATGCGATCGCATATCTGTCGCATAACAGATATGCGGTCCGCATTTGGACGCAACCATCGCAGATTGAACCCTAGCCTTCATCCCAAATTCAGTGTGAGGCATAGTTTGTGTTTCGCATGTCAAGAATGCAATCGCATTCTATACCGCATTTTTGTCGTTAATTTTTGCCCAAAACACTGTCTTGATCTGCGGTTTCAATGTAAGATCTGCGGACCGCATGTTAGAAATGCGACCGCATTTCCTACCACATTTCTGACATGAACTTTGC
>MCJB01027465.1:126718-142222 GCA_002018475.1 Nicotiana obtusifolia
ATGCTCGCTCCCCCCATACACAGCAACATCAGCATCTGAAATCTGCACGCAAGGTGCAAAGTGTAGTATAAGTATAACCGGCCCTATATACTCAATAAGTAATAAACCTAACTTTAGGTTCAAAGTAGTGACGAGCTAGGACAAAGGTTAGAGTCCAAAACCAATAACCAGCAACAATTCATAATAATATAATGAAAGTAACACAAATTGTAACTCAACAATAAAGTGCTCAACTCGTTCACAGTTTTGGATATTTTCTTTTCAAGTATAACAGTAAAACTCAAATCTTTTGTCGAAATCACCGAAATATGAGAAATTTTGAAAACTGTCATTTTTCTTAAAATCTTCTTCCACAATAAGAAATTTCATTATCAAATGGCATGAGAAAAATGCATATTTATGCCTCTATGTCAAGTATGCATGTCAAATGCAATGCAACACAGTGATAAAACCACATGCATACTCTCAGAGTATCAATTCACTAAGTCTTCCCAGTCACTCAATCCTCCGAGTCACTCATGCCTCACCATCACTCAAATCCTCCCAAATCACTCAGCACTCGCGCTCGCACTCAGTAGGTACCTGCGCCTCACTGTGGGTGTGCAGAATTCGTCGGCTCCTTCAACCCAAGCGCTATAATAAGCCAATCTGGCATGCTGCGACGTGCAGTTCCGATCCATATAATAATAACGTATATAAAGCCAATATGGTATGTTGCAGCGTGCAGCTCGATCCTCTAAATATCCTCACAATCAGGCCCTCTGCCTCACTCAATTATCAATCTCTCCAGTCTCTCGGGCTCAAAAATTTTATGAAAATCAACCCAAAAATGATTGTATGATGTATCAAAATTAGCAACAGAGACTGCGATATGATATGAAATGAATGAACATGACTGAGTGTGAAATTACAATTTAAACGAATAATTCTACAGCAATACGACCTATGTGGGTCTCAATAATACCGGCATATAGCCTCAGCATGATCTTTTTTACATGAGTCTCTGCTAAGCTTCTTTAACACATGAAAGCACATGGATAATGCCAAGATTATTTGATTACACAGTTCCACGGAATCAATTGAGTCACAATTTCTGCATTGCACGTCCACACGCCCGTCACCTAGCATGTGCGTCACCTCCAAGCCAATCACATAACAAGTATATTCAGGGGTTCATACCCTCAGCACCAAGTTTTAAAATGTTACTTACCTTGAACAAGATGAATCCAATTCCGAGCAAGCTAAATAATGCTCCGGAAATTTCATTCTGTGCGTATCAACCTCTGAATGCCTTTCTATCTCCTCAATTGAAGCCAAACGACCCGAAATTAGTCAAACAATATACAAATTAATTAAAATATACTTCAATGCTTACAATTAACAATTTATAAAAACTCTCAACTCCGCTCGAAAAGTCAACAGTTGGGCCTACTTCTCGGAACCCGACGAAACTCATATAATCTGATAATCCATTCAATTACGAGTCCTACCATACTAATTTCACTTAAACTATATACAATTCCTCCGATTTGTCTTTAAAATAAATAATCCAACGACGAAAACAGAGATTAATTCATGAAATATATTCAACATCGAGTCAAGAATATTTACCCCATATCGTGTGGTGACATTCCTCTCCAAAATCGCCTAAACCGAGCTCCAAAATCCTAAAATGAGAGGAAGAACCTAAGACCTCGAAATATAGCTTCTGCCAGCCATCTTCGCTTTTGCGAACAATAGGGCCGCTTCTGCGGCGTCGCTTTTGCGACAAACCTCCGATTCTGCAGAAAGCACTGGAACTCCACCCTTCTGCACCTGCACAACAGGACGCACGCAGCAAGCGCATGTGCGACACACACTCGATTCTGCGAACATCGCCGCTTCTGCGATCACTCTTTCCGCGTCTACGCTACTGCAGATGCTGTCTATTTCCTCATTTCTGCGGAAGTCCTGCTCCAGCTTCACTTTGCTTATGCGTTCACATGACTGCATTTGTGGCTCCGCACTTGCGCCCAATATTCCGCAGGTGCGGTTAGACCAGGTCCAACAAAGGCCAGCCATCACACATGAATATCCGAAACACATCCTCAACTCAGCCAGGCCACTCAGGACCACAACCGAATATAACAACAAGTACCATAACATAATACAGACTTATTTGAGGCCTCAAATCACGCATAACAATATTGAAACAAAGAATTGCACCTCTATTCAAACTTAACGAACTTTAAATTTTTAATTTCCAAATCTCGTGCCTAAACATATCAAATCAACTCGGAATGAACTCAAATTTTGCGTACAAGTCATAAATGACATAATGAAGCTACTAAAATTTCCAGAAACGCAATCTGAGTCTCATACTATTAAAGTCACATCCTGGTCAAACTTGTGAACATTTCGAACCTTCAAATTTCCAACTTTCACCGATTAGTGCCGAAACCTTCTAGAAATATCCAGATGAAATTTCGCGCATACGCCCGAGTCCAAAATCACCATTCGGACCTAACGGAATCCTCAAAACTCCGATCCGAGGTCAAATACTAAAAAGTCAAACTTGGTCAACTCTTCCAATTTAAAACTTCAAAGATGAAATTCATGCTTCCAAACTAATTTCGCAACACTTAAAAACTAAAATCGACGATTCACACACGTCATAATACATCATATAAACCTACTCAAGACTTCAAATAGTTGAAAGGAGCATAAATGCTCAAAATAGCTGGTCGAGTTCGTTACATCCTCCCCCACTTAAATATACATTCATCCTCGAACATGCCAAGAGTTGTTTCTAAGCCTTGAAATCACTATACCACCTTACCACACACATACCTAGGATGATCTCGTGTCACCCTAGTCCATATATGTCCGATCACACAACATCTTCTAAAGATCCTTAATTCAACCTTAGCCTATATACCTTGGAACCCAATCTCTAACATCATAAATTATTTTCAAGACTCGAATCTCACATTTACACACTGTATAAGTCTGAACAGTTTGTATTAAGCCATAGCCGTAATGCAAGATGTAATAACATGATATACCACACAACTCGCATACTCATAATAATTTCTAATCACCATAGCTACTTAAAAACAAACCCGATACCGCTGATAAACCTCATGTCAAACGAAACCTCATTCTAAAACCTTCGTACACTGTCGATAATGGAAGAAACATGCAGAATCTTATATCCACTTATCAGATCAACAAGTCATGGAGCTTTCCCTTGTTCAACAAGGACCATAGCCAATTATCTAACCCGACTTCAAAAATTATTCTTCTAAACACGCCAAAATCAAACTTGATAGTACCCATTCTAGGTCCAATGACCTTATATTATCAAATACAACTATTCCACAAAAATGACACACCAATATAACTCAAGCCACAAACTGCACAATCCGCGCACCCAAAAATGGAAAAATGTCTCAAAGAAGAGAACTGTTTCGCAAGTTCAACAAGCACCACCACAACCGCAAAGCTATGAGCTCATCATACATAGTAGAATCAAGACACACGAATCTAATACGTAACCATCTCTCCTAGAGCTCACATTAACATCAACGGCACGGATAACTCGTGTTCTATAGTATCAAATCTGGACCGCACGGACAATCACGTGCTAATAATATATATCGCTTGTCATGGTCATAGGCCTCTAGTCCAAGCATAACATACAGGAGCAATTATACAAGTACACATATATGTTATAAATGAAATAAGATTCTCATGCTCCTGGATCGGTATGAATAACACGCCATAGTGTAGGCATGTGCAAAGTGTGTATCACAGCTCAAATCAGCAAGTTATCACAGAAATAGTAGCTACCAAGTTTATTCAGGGAATTAGCCTCTTTGTAACCTCAAATATGGCTCAGATAGGTCTCAACAAAGGTACGAATATGACAACGTTATAACTCTAATCTTAATAGTCAACTCTAGGAATATCATAGCTTGAGCTTTCTTTCGAGTATGAATACTTGCCCGGACGCTCGCACATGGGCTCAAACCTCACATTTATGCGCACTCATAGCACGAACAATCACAAATAATTAACACAACTA
Source organism: Nicotiana obtusifolia (assembly GCA_002018475.1). Lineage (NCBI taxonomy): Eukaryota > Viridiplantae > Streptophyta > Magnoliopsida > Solanales > Solanaceae > Nicotiana > Nicotiana obtusifolia. Next base: position 130,785 of record MCJB01027465.1, read on the forward strand.
GTGCCTCCGCTGAGTTTAAATAAAATACTCACCTCAAATAGGCCGCAACCCCGAAACAATATGCTTGTGAGAGCTCCCAGCCTCTCCAATTCATAGGACACATGAATCACCATAACTAATGCCAACTATAGCACTCGAATGACTAACACATTTTTCATGCACAACCATCCCACGAGGAATACTTCTATAGTTCTTCCATGCCACATGGCAAAAATTTGAATATCAGCAATCCATCAACCAGGTGAGTATCGCAATTCAAATTAAACATCCGTAAGTCAAAACACAGTGTCTCTTCTGAAATGTGCACCTATCTCAGGAAATATCAAGTAGTTATCGTACTCATCTATCATATGAAACCGCCCATGGTGTCTAAAAATTCATGACCATCCCTTCAAAACTGAATCATATAATTGCACATGCAAATCCTAATATCACTCTTCGCGCCGCCTCTATTAGGCCATGACATGAAAATAGGAGAACCTCATTAGCACTCTGAGTCACCAGCAAAATGCATACCCGGTTAGTTAGAAACCTTCCATTTGTTTCCGTCGAAGTGGAAATCACAATACACAACATGTTCCTCACGCCTGTAGAAAATATATGTCTCAAACAGTTGTAGGAACCATCGAGAACTCTTCGAAACCCATTTGCACATAACCAAGCTATCAGAGTTGAATCTCCCTAGCTCTGCCAAGCCATGCAGGTTGTCAAATCTGAGAGAATTGCCACAAAACACCCGTGAAGCCTCACCTCATCATAAGAATCAAAAGAACCAAGCATACCATTACCATACTGGTCTAGCCTACTACCTGGTCGTCCTATTTTCTCCAAGTTTCTTATGAGTTGCCCTCAGTTGACACTTCTCCTTCTCAGAACACTACAATACTTACCCAAAGCTCATTACAAGACATCCTAACATAAAACCACACTGCCCTAAGGCCTATTAGACGTTGTATTCTTCCTAAGCACTCCCATAAATACCATAGCCAACTCTGAAAAGACCTTATGTGAATTTAAAATTGTTCCTTTTTTCTTCTTTTTTTATACTGAAATATATAATCCATAGTCATACAAAATTACCGCAAGTCCCCGCACCATCCAATGTAAAAACCGATTCTAGCGATATACAAATCCAAAAAAATTCTCAATTGCTACATATAATTTTTTAACTCTTTAGAATCTCCTTGAGAGTCATCCACTCTACTCATATCCAAATTGCACCACCCAAACAAGCAGAAAGACATGTGCTCCATCAGCACAACAACACTCAAAGAAGTGCACCACCGAGCTAATTCATACTTTGTGCTCACCACATCCGTAAAAAATAACAAGTCATTCATCCCATGATTCTCATATACTCATAAAGTACAATATAACCAGTATCCAGGAATTTATCACTCGAGTCATCCTCGGTCTCATCCTCCACATGTTATAACAGATCCACAATTATGCCTCAGACCCAAAACTAGTATTTAACACGTAACCATGAGATCAAATCGTCAATAGCAGGCTCCCCCCCACTTGGCTCAAAGCCATAGAACAAACTTGATAACTCTAATACCCATACTCTATTACTGCCAAAAATCCTGCATTAAGATTCAACCAAATCTTTCATAAACTCATGCAACGTATACCATACAATACCTCAATCATCCGCTAAACGCACATTCATCTTCATGACAGTCAGGTCAACTTTCTCAACCAATCCAAATTGAAATCTCGACACATATGTCCCACTGGTAGATAAGAAACATTCAACACAACATTATAAGGAAAACACCTACATAGATTACTTCGCAGGAGATAATTCACCTGCTCAGCCTCAAACTGCATCTTTTTATACCCTTTTATAGCCACAACTACTACGTAATCACTTAACCTCCTTGAGTTTAAGCTCATCAACAAGACATAGAAAATATACTTTGCTCTAATTAAATAGAGTGAAAGATCCTTCCACATACTCACAAGTCGAGATTGTACGTCACATCAAGACAGTAATCAAGCACCCAATGGCCCTTTTTTACATCTCAAGAAAACTATTCTCATCACATTCAAACCATTTGAACACATCACGCAATCATATCATACTCATCATATAGCCATTCCACAGCTCATCAAGCCACAAATTCCACTTATGGGGACACTACCATACATTTAAGTCCAAAGGCACAAATTCTCACAACTTAAACTACCGAGCCTAAGCTGCGGTCTAAACCTAGCCTCAAGTCCTCCAGACTGGCCCATCACCAAAACATAGAAAACGCATCTCGTACCTCATTTATAGAATCACAAATGTCAACGCACAATTGATACCAAGCGTTCACATATGCATAAGAGTTAGTGGAAGAAATTCAAAGAAATACGCTTCAAGCTTAATCAATATCGCATGATAAAGAAAGAAAGATGGGAAGTTTATCCTAAATGCCCTGTATCCTCTCTAAGATAGGTATGGACGTCATCATACTGATCTGCAAGACTTTACTAGATACTTGGTCATGACTTGTAGAACCTATTAACCTAGAGCTCTGATACCAAATTGTCACGGTCCAAAATCTAACTAGTCATGATGGCACCTAATCCAACCCTCTAGGTAAGCCAATAAACAACTATCCAATTTAATGAGATAAATAAATAATAAAATAACTGAACCTTTATACATTTTCCAAGGACTGGTAGTACAAGTCATGAGCTTCTAAGATTTTGAATTTACAAAGCTGGTATGAATAAAATAAATCATCTGTTTGAAATATACATGAACAGATTAAAAATTCTAAAGCTACCATGAAAAAGAGGCAGCTATGACTGGATCGCAGGTGCATCTTCAATGCCCGCTCCCACCATACACAACAACATTAGCATCCGAAATCTGCTTGCAAGATGTAAAAGTGTAGTATGACTATAACCAACATACATGTACTCAATAAGTAACAAACTTAACCTTAGGTTGAAAGTAATGACGAGCTGGGACAAAGGTCAGACTCCAACACCAACGAACAACAACAATTCATACCAATATAATGAAAGTAATACAAATAGTAACTCAACAACAAAGTGCTCAGCTCGTTCACAGTTTCGGAAAATAGACATTTGCTTTTCAAGTATAACAGTAAAACTCAAATCTATGCATGTATGTCAAGTGTGTATGTCAAATGCAATGCAATACGGCGATAAAACCATATGCGTGCTCTCAGAGTATCAATTCACTCAGTCCACCAAGTTACTTAATCCTCATAGTCACTCAGTCCTCCCACTCACTCAATCCTCATAGTCACTTATGCCTCACATTCACTCAATCCTCCCAAATCCCTCGGCACTCGTACTCGCACTCAGTAGGTACCTGCACTCTCTACGGGTGTGCAGATTCCGGAGGGGCTCCTTCAGCCCAGGCGCTATAATAAGCTAACATGGCATGCTGAAGCATGCAACCCAATCCCATAAATATCCTCACAATCAGGCCCTCTGCGTCACTCAATCATCAATCTTCCAGTCTCTCGGGCTAAAAAATGTTATGAAAATCAACCCAAAAATGATGGTATGATATATCTGCGATATGATATGAAATGAATGAACATGACTGAGTGTGAAATTACAATTTAAACAAATAATTCAACAGTAATACGACCTATGTGGGTCTCAATAATACTGGCATATAGCCTCAGCATGATCTTTTTTACATGAGTCTCTACTAAGTTTCTTTAACACATGAAAGCACATGGTTAATGCCAAGATTATTTGACTACACAGTTCCACGGAATCAATTGAGTCATAATTTTTGCGTTGCACGTCCACACGCCCGTCACCTAGCATGTGCGTCACCTCCAAGCCAATCACATAACAAGTATATTCAGGGGTTCATACCCTCAGCACAAAGTTAAGAAATGTTACTTACCTTGAACAAGCTGAATCCAATTTCGAGCAAGCTAAATAATGCTTCGGAAATTTCATTCCGCGCCTATTAACCTCTGAATGCCTTTCTATCTCCTCAATTCAAGCCAAACGACCTGAAATTAGTCAAACAATGTACAAATTAATCAAAATATGCTCTAACACTTACAATTTAACAATTATAAAAATTCTCAATTACGCTCGAAAAGTCAAAAGTGGGGCGCACTTCTTGAAAACAACGGAACTCACAAAATTCGATAACCCATTCAATTACGAGTCCAACTATAGTAATTTCATTCAAATCCGACTCTGAATCGACATTCAAATATCGAAAATTCATTTTATGAAACTATAGACAATTCCTCCGATTTCTCTTTAAAAATCAATAATCTAACGCCAAAAACGAAGATTAATTCATGAAATATATTCACAATCGAGTCAAGACTACTTACCCCAAGTCGTGTGGTGACATTTCTCTCCAAATTCTCCCAAATCGAGCTCCAAAATCCAAAAATAAGAAAAAGAACCAAAGACCTCGAAACACAGCTTCTACCCAGCCATCTTCGCTTTTTCAAAAAAAAAGGGCCGCTTTTGCGACATCGCTTTTGCGACAAACCTCTTCTTTTGTGGAAAGCACTGGAACTCCGCCCTTTTGCGCGTGTGCAACAGGACCCACTTCTGCGCAAGCACAGGTGCGACACACGTTGTGCTTCTGCGCACATTGCCGCTTCTGCGATCACTCCTTCCATGTCTGCACTACCACAGATGCGGACCATTTCCTCGCTTAAACGAAAGTCCTGCTCCAGCTTCACTTCACTTTTGCATTCACATTACCACATTTGCGGCTCAACACTTGCACCCGATATTCCGCAGGTGCGATCACACCAGGTCCAGAAAAGGCCAACCATCACACATGAATGAAAACAATCTAAAACACGTTTGTAACTCCCCCAGGCCACTGGGGACCTCAGGCGAGCATACTAACAAGTATTAACATAATACGAACTTACTTGAGGCCTCAAATCACGCATAACAACATTGAAACAATGAATCTCACCTCAATTCAAACTTAATGAACTTTAAATTTTCAATTTTCAAATCTCGTGCGGAAACATATCAAATCAACTCGGAATAAACTCAAATTTTGCTTACAAGTAACAAATGACATAATGAAGGTATTGAAATTTATGAAAACACAATCCAAGTTCGATATCATAAAAGTCAACTCTGGTCAAACTTGTAAACATTTCAAACCTTCAAATTTCCAGCGTTCACCGATTAGTGTCAAAACTCTCTAGAAATATCCAAATGAAATTCTGGGGCGTACGTCCAAGTCCAAAATCACCATCCAGACCTAACGGAATCATCAAAACTCCGATCTGAGGTCGAATACTAAAAAGTCAAACATGATCAACTCTTTCAATTTAAAACTTCAAGCATGAAATTCATCCTTCCGAACTAATTCCGCAACACCTGAAAATCAAAACCGATGATTCATACACCTCATAATGCATCATATAAACCTACTCAAGACTTCAAACAACTTAAAGGAGCGTAAATACTCAAAACGACTAGCCGGCGTTACAGGTATTCCTTCGCATAATGAATACACAAGGCGAAATACAAAAACATATTGGGGTATAAGGATACACACAATAAAAATACATTGTATACACTATACATAAACTGTATCAAATGAATTTGTTCACACATAATAATTGTATCAATGAGTAAAATTTTAATTAAAAAAAGTTGTATCAATGGAGAAGACGACACAAATATGTGAAAAGAAAGACGAAAAGGGGTAGATAAGGGAAAAGAGATAGGAAAAACCATGATCATCATCCGCTGCCCTAAACAAGCCACAACTAAAACCCCTAATTAGAAACACTCTAAAAAATAAAATAGAGAAAGGGTTGTCATAGCTCACTGAAACACATGAATTTGGAAAGTCGAGAAGATGAATTAAGAGTTTAATCAATTGGATACATGAATTTAATAGATCAACTGAAAATATTAGGGAAGTACGTGAGAGAGAGAGTGGCTTACACCAGAAGTTATAAATTTGAAGCAATAGAGAGAGAAAGGGGACGGCATGACAGAGGTAAGGAAGGGGAGAGATGGTGGCTAGGGTTAGAAAACTTTCTTAGAGAGTATTTGCTATAAAAACCAAAGTATAACGACATATGATTATTATTTTAAATTGTATTTATTTATAGTAAATATAACATATAAGTTAGTTATACCATGTTAATTTTTCTTAAACTAATTTTTCTCTTTAACTTCAAACCCAATACGATTGATGTTGATCCTAAAGTGGGTAGACATGTAATTTTTCGTACAAAGTAGGTATAAGTTCAATAGGGACCTCAAAATTGTATATATGCAAATGCCCACGAAAAAAATCATTTTATGTAACTTTAATAATCTTTTTGTGATGATATAGCTATACGGGAAAGATTTGAAGAGATTTATAGCATATTTGACCAAGCTTCTTTGAAGGCCAAAAGTGCTTTTTTCATAATTAAAAAAAATGTTTTTTTCCTTAACTTGATGTGTTTGGCCAAGCATTTTTTTTTGGAGACGGGGGAGAGGGAGTAATTTTGAGGAGAAGAAGAAAAAAATCAGTTTCTCCACCAAAGTAGAAGCAGCTTTGAATTTTTTCTACCAAAAATACCCTGCACAAAATATATAATGACTTTTGCATTGAACTTTCATATTTGTTGAATAATAATTTTGATATATTTAAATCATCTTGAAAGAATAAATTACAAATTAATTTTCAAATTTATTTCTATATTTTACTTAAATAAAAAAAATACCTTTAATAATATTTTTTTGTAATTATTTATTTACTTATATAATATTAATTATTAAGTACATCTCTTCATGTTCTTATTCATAATTTGATACTTAAAAATCCTTTTTGAAAAGTTTGGTCAAATACAAATTATTATTTAAAATAATAATATTTTTTTAAAATTCTTCAAAAAAATAAACTAATTTTTCCTGCTTCGCCAAACGCGTTGTTAATATTCTGAGTTAGATAGCTAAATAATTACCTGCCAAGAGCAGAGGTGTGGCCCTTGTTCCAAAAATAGTAGTATCCTTTTGTCTTCTGGAACATACCATGAAGTTTGTACCACCATCTGACCATCACCATCCCCCACCCCCCGGCGCAAATAGCAAGCATTAGTATTTTATTTTTACTTCAGAGACTGGGCAACCAAATTTTGGACCAGTCAAATTGGGCGGTGTGGTTATGATTAAGAATTTGAACACTCAAAAATATCTTCCATTTAGTGGGGACTAGGCCACAAACTTTCACAAACAAGTTCACGTGAGCAAGAAGGGAATACGGAGAAAAACCTTGCCCTCAATAATAGTGTTTGGTAAAAAAGAAAATCATATTTGTAAAACGTATATTTTATGAAAATTATTTTTATCTTTTTTATATTTAGTTGTTGAATAAAAAATAAATATTAAAATTAGGCAACTATTCTACGATAAAAATATTATTGGTTGTGCAATCAAAATCCCATATTGATAGCTGAAAATATTGAAAGATACCATATAAGTATAGAGATCTCATAATAGTGTGAGATATTTTTAAAAGAATCTAATGAACTTGACTCAAAGTGGACAATATCACATCGTATACGCAGTGCCGGCTCCACGATGAAGCAAGTTGTTTGACCAAAAAGTGTAAATCTTCAGTTAAACTAATCAATTTTATGTAATGAAGGATTAAGCCTAGTTGATAATAATATCTCTGTATTTATAACTAGCTAACACAAATAACGCAGGAGAGTGTTGGTGAGGGATTAAATATAATGTGCATTTAATATTTCAAGAGGAGTAATAATGGAAGAATATCAAGCAATAAATACAAATAAATGGCATTAACGTAAATAAGGAGAATGATTCTTCCAATATTGAATAAGGTGGATGACTGTCCTTTCTGACAGTGATGAGTGATAGACAAATCCTAGAATATCGGAACTATCCTCGGATCTTATGGAAAGTATGGAATAATGGATAGTAGAATCTTATTAGAATCTTATTAAAGAGTCAGTCTTCTTCTTAAAAAGTGCTCTTATCCGAAAATATTACCTAACCCTTTTCCCTTATCTCTTTAATTATTTATATGGGACATAAACCCAGTCAACCTTAAAAGTACCAGTACAGTGAATACCCAATATAATATTCACTTTCCATAATACCACTCCATGCTAAATCCCATTGAGGCAGATTTTGACATATACAGTTAGTCCCTCCGCTTATTGATGTCAACCCTAGGCGACCTCGATAAGCGGACTCTATTAGTTATGGTTGAGAAGTTTTAGGTGAGCAGGTCGCGTAGTAGAATTTCAGAAGGGGTGGAAACATGGCCTTCCGTAAGCTGCAACAAACACCACGAGATCTGTAAGCGATTTGGCGAGGGTGGCAACTTTCAAGCTCTTCGAGACGAGTTGAAACAGAAAGATGAAAAGTTGGTAAAAGTCATTGGTAAGTGCAGTGTCCTCAAGGGAACACTAAGAGAGAAAGTGGAAGAGCTTGCAGTAAGCAAAAGGGTCGAGGTCCAATGTTCCGATCTCCTAGCCCAAGTGATCTCGCAGTGGGCCGAGCTCGAAGAAAGTCTAATCAAGGTGGAGGCTCTAGGTGGTGAGCTCGCTGAGAAGATAGCAGACTTAGAGAAGTCGGAATCGAATCGATTGGCAGCTTTGGGGCAAGTAGAGGCATCAGAGGTCGTAATTCGCGTTCTTCGTTCAGAGCGGGCGAGTGATTTGGAGATGGTGAGGCTTAGAGAGGAGCGACTTGACGAGCGTATAGAGGAGTTGGAGAAAGAAACTTCGAGACTTAATGAGCGAGTTGTCGCCCTTAAAGCCGAGAAGTCCCAGTTATTGGCTCAGCCTTCCTCTTCTCGCTCTTCTGCCTTTCCTGACATTCCGCAGGATTTGTATAAGATCTGGATCCACTCCGAGTCGCAACGGGATATATTTAGGGAATTGATGGAGGTGGGGAATTGTTTTAGGCTGACTTTGAGGATGTTCGTGCTAAGGCACGCTCAGCTCAGACTGCTTGTGACTATGATCCCGCTACGCCGAAGGCTGGTGATGGCGAGGAGGACATAGGTGTTGACAAGATCGAACAAGATGTCTGGTATGAGGATGAGTATTCTGAAGGCGGTGGCGATGGTACCAGCGAAGAGGCAAGTGAAGATGACCTAGGTGGTCAGATAGATGACGTTGCTGGGTTAGGTGGCGAGTAGTTGCTTTTCTTTCTTTTTTCTTGTAAGTTTTGTACATATTTTATTAGGCATATGTTCTAGCCTTTGTAAAGAATATATTTTATGAAATGTTGTTTTCGCTGCTTGTACCTGACTTTTTTCCTTCTATTCGGACTTGTATGCCTCTTTCTTTTGTTTTGCTATTTGGTTGCTTTAGTCGTAAAAACTTGGTTTATGTGTGTTGAATGAGGTCAAAACAGAACTAAGTTTCGGTCACGGCCGGGCGCCGGTAGGTGTTAATTCGAACGAGGTCGAATGTAACTTATACTTAATTAATTCGAAACGAGGTCTAGTGTGAGTTAATTCGAGTGAGATCGAATATAACTTTTATTTAATTGTGCGGGGGCCGAGCGAGTGTTGATTCGAACAAGGTCAAATGTGAGTTAATTCGAGCGAGGTCCAATGCAACTTACTTAATTATAGTGGGGGCCGAGTGGTGTTGATTTGAATGAGGTCGAATGTAACCCATACTTAGTTAATTCGAGCAACGTCGAATGCGAGTTAATTCGATCGAGGTCATATATAACTTACTTATTTGTGGCCGTGGGCCGAGTGCATGTTGATTCAAATGAGGTTGAATGTAACTCGTATTTAGTTTATTCGAGCAAGGTCGAATGTGAGTTAATTTGAGGGAGGTCGAATGTAACTTACTTAATTGTGGCCGGGGGCCGAGAAGGGTATTGATTCGAACGAGATTGAATATAACCCCTACTTAGTTAATTCGAGCAAGATCGAATGTGAGTTAATTCGAGCGAGGTCGAATGTGAGTTAATTCAAGTGAGGTCGAATTTAACTTTTATTTAATTGTGGCCGGGGGCCGAGCGAGTGTTGATTCAAACGAGGTCAGATGTAACCCGTACTTAGTTAATCTATCAAGGTCGAATATGAGTTAACTCGTGTGAGGTCGAATATAACTTACTTAATTGTGGTCAGAGGCCAAGTGGGTGTTGATTCGAACGAGGTCGAATGTAACTTGTACTTAGTTGTGGTCAGGGGCCGAGTAGATATTGAGGTAAAGTTGCTCTGGCGAAAGTATGGGCAAACTTCATACATTTGTATTTTGCTCATATACTTGGAGATATTTACATGTTTTTCGAGCTAGCATTCCAGTCCCCGTCTATATATGATGCAATATAAAATGCGGAAACAAGAAAATAAAGATAGATAGAAGCAAGACGCTCAATGAACTATCAAGACAACAAGTAGAACTAGTCTACTTACCTTCTTGATGAAGTCACGGAGTACCTATACTATACGAACAACCCTCAAGACAACGATGGTCTTGCAAACTGTTCGATCAAACAAAGGAACAAGTTCAATTTTGAATCACACCAAAATTGGACAAGTTAATTCACACGATTTTTGGGAGCAATGTGCTGCCGGTTTTTGATTGATAATAATGTCAAAAAGGTATCAAAATAATGAAGCGTTTAGGCTTATATAGAATGAGCCTTTACCTAAATCAACTAGAAAAAGAATAACTAGTTAACCTAAATCAACTAGGAAACAACTAATTAACAAAAAGGCCACAATTTGGCTAATTTAAAGGAGTCACGCAGGACCAAACAAATAAGAATTAATGTCTTAAATAACTAGTTAATAATACAACATAAACACAAATGTACATCTTCAATGCAAGATTCGTCCATAGCAAGATTTATGGACGCTTGGATCTTCTCCAAGGCTAACCAACGCCTTTTCTTGTCTTGTTCGTAGATGGCATTGATGACACTTGATCAAATTTATTTGCATCAATATAGTTCCTTCATTGGGCGACCTAGAGACGTGTTGAGAGGTTGGGAAATGAACAGACTGTCCGGTGCCTTCTTCCGTTCGTATTTCAACTTGAAGTATCTTCCTTGTCGCCTCGTTAAAACCTCCTTGAGAAAACCCAACTGGGAAAAAACTCAAGTGAGGGAAAAAAGAGTATGACTTGGAGAACATTTTTTCTTAAAAGTTGAAACACTTTAGGTGTGTGATGTTCCAATCGTTTGGTAGTAGTTTTTCTTCCATTTTTTCTAGTTGGAAAGACCCTTTGTTTGCTGTTGTCGTGATTTTTTATGGACCATCCCAATTTGTTCCCAGTTTGCCTTCCCGGGGGTCTTTGATTTCTTGTGTTTTGGTTTTGAGCACGTAGTCCCCGACTTTGAGTTGTCTGACCTTGGCCTTTTTGTTATAATAGAGTTCTGCCTGTTGTTTTTGGGCGATCATCCTTATGTAGACCATATTTCTCCGTTTTTTGGTGTCGTCGAGCTCTTGCCTT
>MCJB01027465.1:142242-172237 GCA_002018475.1 Nicotiana obtusifolia
ATACATTTGTATTTTGCTCATATACTTGGAGATATTTACATGTTTTTCGAGCTAGCATTCCAGTCCCCGTCTATATATGATGCAATATAAAATGCGGAAACAAGAAAATAAAGATAGATAGAAGCAAGACGCTCAATGAACTATCAAGACAACAAGTAGAACTAGTCTACTTACCTTCTTGATGAAGTCACGGAGTACCTATACTATACGAACAACCCTCAAGACAACGATGGTCTTGCAAACTGTTCGATCAAACAAAGGAACAAGTTCAATTTTGAATCACACCAAAATTGGACAAGTAAATTCACAAGATTTTTGGGAGCAATGTGCTGCCGGTTTTTGATTGATAATAATGTCAAAAAGGTATCAAAATAATGAAGCGTTTAGGCTTATATAGAATGAGCCTTTACCTAAATCAACTAGGAAAAGAATAACTAGTTAACCAAAATCAACTAGGAAACAACTAATTAACAAAAAGGTCACAATTTGGCTAATTTAAATAATAGTCACGCAGGACCAAACAAATAAGAATTAATGTCTTCAATAACTAGTTAATAATATAACATAAACACAAATGTACATCTTCAATGCAAGATTCGTCCATAGCAAGATTTATGGACGCTTGGATCTTCTCCAAGGCTAACCAACGCCTTTTCTTGTCTTGTTCGTAGATGGCATTGATGACACTTGATCAAATTTATTTGCATCATTCTCCCCCTCTTGAGAGGATTTCGTCATGTCCAAAAGCAATGCTACTAGACAAGTCCATAACATAAGAATTGTTATTGATATTCTGCGACATTTGACATGGACCATCTCCACGCGGAGCTAACTTCCCTTTCCTATGGTTCGGAAATCTTTCCTTTCGGAAGTGCACCCAAACCCAGTCACCTTTCTTTAAGTCCAGTTTTTTCCTTCCTTTATTCTTCTTGACCGCTTCCTTGTCATAAGCATCCTCCAAAGTTTTCCTCACCTTAGCATGCAATTCGAGCAACATAGCTGCCTGGTTTTCTCCGTCAACGCTAATAACTGCATCTCTTGGCAAAGGAACAAGATCAAGTGGTATCAAAGGATTAAAACCATAAACACATTCAAATGGAGTAATGCTAGTCATGCGATGAATAGTTTTATTATATGCAAACTCCATAATAGGTAATCGGTCAGCCCAAGTGCCGGACTTCCCTTTGGTCAAAGCTCGAAGAAGAGCTCCCAAGGTTCGATTAACAACCTCGGTTTGACCATCAGTCTGTGGATGATGTGATGTAGAAAACAAAAGTTTGGTGCCAAGAGCACCCCACAAACACTTCCAAAAGTGACACAAAAACTTAGCAAACTTTAATATATTAGCAATGAACAAAAAAGCAACATGTTGTGCATCATCACATTTTTTACAAGGAATAAAATGAACCATCTTAGAAAACCTATCAACAACCACATAAATGCTATCATGACCTCCCCTAGATCGCGGCAGCCCCATCACAAAATCCATCGAGATATCTACCCAAGGACTAGTAGGAATGGGTAAGGGAGTATACAAACCATGATTATTAGACCTAGACTTAGCTCTTTTACACTCAAAACACGCTCCACATATTCTCTCGACATCTTGCCTCATCTTAGGCCAATGGAACTGTTTCCCTAATATAGCTAAAGTCTTGTCTATCCCAAAGTGTCCCATCAAGTCCCCACAATGCACCTCACGCACCAACAACTCTCGCCACGAGGACTCGGGTATACAAACTCTCACCTTCTTAAAAGGTACCCATCATATCACTGATACTTCTCAATCCGCTGCCCACTAGTAATGGCATCATACACACTTTTAAATTTAGGGTCATGCTCATACATAGACTTAATACTCTCAAAACCCATCAACCTAGACGCTAATGTGATAGCCAAAGCAAACTTCCTAGATAGTGCGTCAGCTACTACATTCTCCTTTCGCTTCTTGTAATTAACATATAACTTTTCAGCTCTTAATACTTCAAACACTTTCCTAAGGTGATCAACAAGGTTATCTAAACTTCTACTATAAATCAGGATATCATCAAAGTAGACAACCACAAACTTATTAAGAAACGGTTCAAGCACATGATTCATTAATCGCATGAACGTACTAGGTGCGTTGGAGAGACCAAAAGGCATCACCAACCATTCATATAGACCAAACTTGGTCTTGAACGCAGTTTTCCACTCATCACCCGGTTTCATACGGATTTGGTGGTAACTGGACCTAAGATCAATCTTAGAAAACACACTTGAACCACATAACTCATCTAGCATGTCATCTAACCTAGGGATAGGATGTCGATACTATACCGTTATCTTGTTGACGGCTCGGCAATCAACACACATCCTCCAGGTGCCGTCTTTCTTTGGAACCAAGATCACGGGTACGGCACACGGACTTAGACTCTCTCGAACTAGCCCCTTACTCAATAGCTCATCCACTTGTCATTGCAACTCCGTAGTATCCTGTGGATTGCTTCGATATGCGGGTCTGTTCGGAATTTGTGACCCCAGAACAAAGTCAATTTGGTGTTCTATCCCCCTCACCAGAAGTAGTCCACTTGGAATCTCCTCAGGAAACATGTCCCTGTATTCCTGCAAAACATCACTAACACCACTTGGCAAGGGGTGAACATTAGTATAAACTTCTTTATTAGAGCTCAAGTAAACACCCTTATGAATTAGGCAAATTAAGAGTTTAGAACTGTCATTACCTTTCAAATACTCACCTGGCTGCATCATGGCACAAATATTACCTGACAGGTTCGATGTACTAGCTTTGGTTATGGCTTCGGATTTGGGCTCTATTGGAGCCTTAGCTCTAGCCGCCTCTTTCAGTTCCCTCATGCGTTTGTAATCATCACTAACCTGTTGCGGTGTTAAGGGCTTAAGTACGTAACTCTTGCCCTCCAGCTTGACTGTATAAGTGTTAGCCCTTCCATCATGATCAACATATCTATCAAACTACCAAGAGCATAGGCACCACATCGCACAAGATTTCATCCTAATAAGCTCCCACCTTAAACTTAATGAGTGCCTGCCTTACTACCTTTAATTCACCACATTCACTCAACCACTGCAATCTATAAGGACGGGGATGTTTCCTCGTAGGTATACTAAGTTGAGTCACTAACGTGTGGCTTACTACATTAGAGCAACTTCCGGAATCTATTATCATCGAGCACACCTTTTCTTTCACCCTACATCTGGCATGAACAAGTTCTCACGCTGCATATCTCCTTCCTCCTGTACGTTCATAGTGCTCAAGTTCCTACGTACCACCAAGAACATATTCACACCCTTATCGACGCCATTATCTTCCGCAACCTCCTCGTCACTCTCTACCCCACAAACAGTACAATCATATTCATGTCTTAAGGTAGAACCATCATTAGTTCCTTCTCCGGTATTCTTCCAAGTACAAGTAGTTCTTTCAAGGTTCTCCACTCGGAGACTAAGTGCCTTTACTTCAGCCCAAGCTCGGCTAATGTAATGTTGGTCACAACCTTTTCTCCTTTCGTAGCCATGTACCTGCAAAAGAAATAAGACTAGATAATCTGTTAAGGTAAGTCAAGAATACTCTCGCTCACTTTTTCTTCTTTTGAATGATTCTCGGGCTCACTCAAATTTTCAGGTAGTATCACTTGTCTTCAAATTGGCTTCCTCTAATTGACCAAGTTCCTTAGCGACCTTTTAAGTTCACAAGATCAATAGTTTTCTTCGGGGTGAGTGAAGTTATGTGACTCGATAGGCGGACAACTTTTTTTTTAAGTGCGTACAAAAAGCCAAGAATTATCTACAAAAGTGGAAATTCTGAGTTTTAGCATGAGGTCCTACAAGCTCAAAGAATAGTAATTACTTAAGTAGGGAAATTACCTAAGAATTACTAATTAGAAGTAGTGAAATTAATAAGAATTTCGAAATTGAAGAGATAAGGAAAATTTAGAAGCTTTCCCACTTTAGTTTGGAGAAGACCAATCTTTTCTCCTTAGTCCTTAGAATTTTGGGTCCCCCCCCCCTTTCCTTTTCCAACACAATTAGCCTCTCCTCTCCTTGTCCAAATAGAATTTCAACTCCTTGAAACTTCTCCCTTTTGGATTGGGAGTTGTTTCCTTCTTGGACTAGACTTAGGGTTTCCTATTCTCCTCCTTTCTTCTCCCCAAATTCGGCCTCCCTAACACTTCTTAGGCCCTCTCCCACGTTTTTTTACAATGCTCCTTCAAGAACAACAAATTAAAGTTCGAGAACTTCAAAAATTCAAGGCAATCTTGTTAAGAACGTTTAAGGATTCAAGAACCTCTTCAAGAACAACGTAAAACTCTTCAAGAACTTCAATTTAACTCCAAGAACTTCAAGATTCAATCATGCACCTTCAAGAATTCAACTAGAGTTTCAAGATTTCAAGATTATCGGTTTCTAACAATCAAGAAGTTCAAGAATTGGTTCAAGAACGTTTCTTTAGCACTCAATATTCAATACTTCAATCCCGCGATGATTAAACAACTTCAATTAACAATAATTTTCGGTTTTCTTTCTTCTCTTTTTTTTCACGTTTTTTTTATAAATCAAAAACGAAATTAAAGATAGAACCTAAACTAAAGCACGAAGAACAAGATTGGGGTTGTTAGAACAAACCCTTTCCAAGCTCTGATACCAACTGATGCAATATAAAAAGCGAAAACAAGAAAATAAAGATAGATAGAAGCAAGACGCTCAATGAACTATCAAGACAACAAGTAGAACTAGTCTACTTACCTTCTTGATGAAGTCACGGAGTACCTATACTATACGAACAACCCTCAAGACAACGATGGTCTTGCAAACTGTTCGATCAAACAAAGGAACAAGTTCAATTTTGAATCACACCAAAATTGGACAAGTTAATTCACACGATTTTTGGGAGCAATGTGCTGCCGGTTTTTGATTGATAATAATGTCAAAAAGGTATCAAAATAATGAAGCGTTTAGGCTTATATAGAATGAGCCTTTACCTAAATCAACTAGAAAAAGAATAACTAGTTAACCTAAATCAACTAGGAAACAACTAATTAACAAAAAGGCCACAATTTGGCTAATTTAAAGGAGTCACGCAGGACCAAACAAATAAGAATTAATGTCTTAAATAACTAGTTAATAATACAACATAAACACAAATGTACATCTTCAATGCAAGATTCGTCCATAGCAAGATTTATGGACGCTTGGATCTTCTCCAAGGCTAACCAACGCCTTTTCTTGTCTTGTTCGTAGATGGCATTGATGACACTTGATCAAATTTATTTGCATCAATATAGTTCCTTCATTGGGCGACCTAGAGACGTGTTGAGAGGTTGGGAAATGAACAGACTGTCCGGTGCCTTCTTCCGTTCGTATTTCAACTTGAAGTATCTTCCTTGTCGCCTCGTTAAAACCTCCTTGAGAAAACCCAACTGGGAAAAAACTCAAGTGAGGGAAAAAAGAGTATGACTTGGAGAACATTTTTTCTTAAAAGTTGAAACACTTTAGGTGTGTGATGTTCCAATCGTTTGGTAGTAGTTTTTCTTCCATTTTTTCTAGTTGGAAAGACCCTTTGTTTGCTGTTGTCGTGATTTTTTATGGACCATCCCAATTTGTTCCCAGTTTGCCTTCCCGGGGGTCTTTGATTTCTTGTGTTTTGGTTTTGAGCACGTAGTCCCCGACTTTGAGTTGTCTGACCTTGGCCTTTTTGTTATAATAGAGTTCTGCCTGTTGTTTTTGGGCGATCATCCTTATGTAGACCATATTTCTCCGTTTTTTGGTGTCGTCGAGCTCTTGCCTTCTGCTTTCATCGTTCATCGGCCCGCTCTCATGGGAATATCTCAAACTGGGCTCTCCGATTTCGACTGGTATTACCGCATCAGTCCCATAGATTAATGAGTAGGGCATCTCTCTTGTGCTCGTCTTCGACGTTGTACGGCAGGCCCAAAGCACTTCTTGTAATAACTCCAGCCATAGTCCCTTGGCGTCCTCAAGCTTTTTCTTCATGATGTTCAGTATTGATTTATTGGAGGATTTCGCCTGCCCGTTGCCTGCGGGGTGGTAAGGTGTTAAGAGTATTCTTTTTATATGCCACTTCTCAAAAAATTAGGTGACCTTTTTTTTCAGTAAATTGGGGTCCGTTGTCGCAACTGATCCCTTTTTTTGGGAGGCCGAAGCGACACACGATGTTTTTCTATATAAAGGCAATCACTTCCTGTTCGTGTATCTAGGAAAATGCTCCTGCTTCTACCCATTTAGAAAAATATTCAATTAAAACCAAAAGAAATTGCGCGTTACCTCATCGCGCAAGGAGGGGGTCGACGATGTCCATTCCCCACTTGATGAATGGCCAAAGGGAAGTGACCGAGTGGAGGTGCTCGCCCGCTTGATGGATCATTGGGGCGTATTTTTGGCATTTCTCGCATTTTTTCATGAAGTCTGCGGCCTCTTTTTCAAAGTGGACCAGTAGTAACCTGCCCGTATGAGACATCTTACCAGAGCTCGATTGACGGTATGAGCTCTGTAGTGGCCTTCATGGACGTCTTCTAGGACGTGACGCATTTGATTCGGGCCTAAGCATTTCGCCAGGGGGCGCCGTATGTCCTCTTGTATAGGTCGTTCTGAATAATGTTGTATCTGGCTGCTTACACCCGAAGCTTCTTGGATTCCTTTTTATCATCTGGGATTACGCCATCCTACAAGTATGTAATAATACAATTGCGCCAGTCCCAAGTTAGATTTATGATCCTTACCTCGATTTGATCTATTGATGAGTGGAGGAGGGTGACCACGTTTCTTTATCTGTTTATACTTTTAGTGGCTGCTGCTAATTGGCGAGGCTGTCTGCTTCTATTTTATGCTCGAGGAATTTGGTCGAGCTGGCATTCATCGAACTCGGGTAGTAGTTTGCAGATCTCAGCCTGGAATTTTTGTAACCTTTGCTCTTTGATCTGGAAAGTCCCTGTGACTTTGTTGACGATGATTTGAGAGTCGCAACGTAGTATGACCCGTCTCGCCCCCTACTTGATTGCAAGCATTAATTCTGCAATCACAGCCTCATACTCGTCCTTGTTATGAGTCATGTCCGGGCATATTATGGACTGGCGAATCACTTCGCCTGTTCGGACTTTGAGTACAAGTCCCAGTCCGAACCCTGATGCATTAGAATCATTGTCGGTGTACAAAATCCATAGATCATCCTGTTTTAGAGAGCTGCTACAGCCATTCCTTTCGATACATTCGATAAGGATTCAACCGAGGAAGTCCCTCAATCCCTCTCCGGGCGATTGTTTGATGGCAAATATATCGTTCACTCTTGCCTCCGGTTTTGGCCCCAACATGGGCCGTTACAAACTTGTCGACCATCTCTTCGAACATTCCGATAAAACGCGTAAGTAGTTATGAATACCAAGTTAATGCTCCTCTAATCCGCCGAGCGTTTTCAACAAGATGGAGGATACTTTTTCTTTGGCAAGATCATTGCCTTTTACAGTAGTGACATGGTGAATCACATGATGTTCGGGGTCGGTCGTACCATCATATATTTTCAGATAAGGCGGCATCTTGAATGTTTTGGGTATGGCATAAAGAGCGGCTTTATCACTGTAGGGTTGCTCAATGAACTGACCAGCATCTCTTTTTGGCAAGAGTTTTGGGGCACCCGGTATTTTGTCGACTCTTTCTTGGTGCTCTCTCATTTGGTCCCAAAGCATTTGTTCTCATTTTCCATTTCTTCCATCTTCCTCAGAATGGCTGTGAGGATGTCGTCACATGCATTATTAACATTGTGAGTAATATTTGTTACTGGAGGAGAGGGTGGTGCTGCTCAGTCGTTGTTGGAATAATGCTAGTCATGGCGTTTTCTCTAGCTGCCTCTTGGGTGGGCTTGTCGAGGATGCTGGTTAGCGTGTTTGCTAGCCAAACCTCAAGTAGTTTTTTCACTTCTGGTGGCGCCTCTTCCGTTGTAGACGTGGAAGCTCCTTTACCGCGGGATGTTGTGATACTGCCATGAGGAAAGGGCGACCCACCTCGCTTGGGGGAGGTGTTAGGCATTATATCCTCGCCTTCTATTTTGGAAACCTCATTGATGGTGTTCAAGAGGTTAGTGGTGAGATTGTCCACTGCCTTCATTCTTTCTTCTCCATTACGTGTCATGTCAGATTCATGTGTACAAAAAAAAATGGAGCTTTGCTCTTCTTCTTCTTTTTTTTGTTGTTGTAAACTGTGCTAATTATAGATCTTGAAGAAACTAAAATTTTAACTAGGAAATCCCCACAGACGTCGCCAAATTGTTTGACCAAAAAGTGTAAATATTCAGTTAAACTAATTAATTATATGTAATGAAGGATTAAGCCTAGTTGAATAATATCCCTGGAATTATAACTAGCTAACATAAATAACGCAGGATAGTGTTGGTGAGGGATTTAATGCAGTGTGCATTTAATATTTCAAGAGGAGTAATGATGGGAAAATACCAAACAATAAATAACAATAAAAGACATTAACGTAAATAAGGAGAATGATTCACCCAATATTGAAATAAGGTGGATGATTCTCCTTTATGACAGTGATGAGTGATAGACAAATCCTAGAATATTGAAACTATTCTCGGATCTGATGAAAAAGTATGGAATAATGGATGGTAGAATCTTATTAGAAAGTTAGTGCTTGTATCTTTTCTAGAGAGAGTCGTCTTCTCAAGAGTGCTCTTATCCTAAAATACTATCTGCCCCTTTCCCTTATCTCTTTTCCTATTTATATGGGACATATCCTCAGTCAACCCTAAAAGTACCGGTACAAAGAATATTCAGTGAAATATTCCCTTAAATATCCTATTACAAAGTATCATCTTTGATACTTGACATTGACCGCTATTGACCGCCCGATTACGAGCCCCGCTGTCGACTAGTCGACCTCGGCCACATCACTTTCCACAATACCACTCCATGCTAAATTCTATTGAAGCAGATTTTGACCTATACACAAGTAAGGCACTTGCTTTTTGGGGACTCCATTTTTTACAATAATAAATTTATAGATTTTAGAAAAAATATATTGAGTACTTTGAGTAGAAAAGTAAATTTTTATATAAAACGAAAGATAATTTGTTATATTTGTGGATAAATCATCAGACAGAATGATTATTATGGTATATATAAATAGTTGTCAATTTTTACACCCTCTTTATTATTTTATCCAAGTCACAATTTCTCTTTTCTTTTCTCTTAGAAGATTACATTTTTTTCTTTAATTTTTTATTGCTTTCTTTCTCCAAGAATAAAAAATTCAAAAGTTTTAACGGTAAAAATTTGAGATCAATAGATGACATGAATTTAAAAAAATAATGTATTAACGTTGAGTGTTCCTTAAAATATCATAGTCACTCTGATATTGATGGTTTATACTTATTTTTTAAATTAAAAGTATTTAAAAAATAGTAAACGTAGAAAATAATACTCTAAGCTATATATTCAATCAACTAAAAAAATTTAATTCTTTTTCAAGTATTTATATTTTTTTTAAAAATAATTTTAATATTTCTATAACAGTAGCCACTGCAGAAATAATTTTTTTTAAATTAAAATTGATAATATCTTGCGTAAGATCAATAACTCTCAAAAAAAAATGAATTGACTATATTATTATAGAAAAGAATTATTAAAAAAAATAATAAGAATTATTTAAAATTTTGCATCTTAACAAAGCTAGAAGAATAGATTCTTTTTTTTTTTTTGGAAAAAGATAATTTTTATTTTTTAAATTTAAGGCCTTCGAATGAAGTTTAGTTTTAGGCCACTAAAGTGTTTGAGCCGCCCAGCATCACTGGGCGTTTTGGCCCAATAACTACTGTTATAATCTTTTGGCTTCTATCGGGGTCAAGGAAATATTAAATATCTATATAGTAAAAAAAAAAACCACATTAATAAATAAAGCCAAACTAATGAATCAAATAATAAAATTGCTAGATTACCTGTTACATGTCTTATTTTCATATCTTTTCTCCACGTAGTAATCCAACACGAACAAAGAACATTCTATTTCGTCAACAAAAGATTATTTTAAGTTTATTGAAAAATTGTATTTGTTATCAATATTAATTTATTATAAAATAGAAAAATTCGAAAATAAATTTGAAGTATAAAGATTTACAACCTTAGAATAGCTTAACATGTCATAGTCAGCTAGTTATATTTTTATCAGGTAATTAATAATTATAAAAAATTTATTTAAAGTTATTCTATAATGTGATTATATTTTATACATTCTAACGGGTGGCGAGCCAAAAAAAAAAGAGAGAGATAAAAAGTCATGAATTAAAGGTTTCTTAAGGAACGGGCAATAGAGATTGCTTTGCTTGTACTTCTTTACTTTGAATACGCATTGGTGCCCTTTATTTGGTACCTCATTCACACTCACTTCTTTAACTACTCACATTAGTTTGCATTTATTTTATTCCTATCCTCAAAAAATATAAAATATAAACCTGTATTTAATGGTTTTTGGTCAACTTGTGATCCAAGCCATGCACCAAGTAAAGAAATATAAAGGAAAAAGACGACGTAAAAGTAAAGAAAAACTTGCAAATTAATGTCATTTTCAGTTACGATGGATACAAAAAATCTAGCTTTAAAAAGATTCTTTTCTTTAAGTAATGAGGTTTGGCTTATGTGAGAAAAATTGTTTTCCAATGACCAAAGATATCATGACGTTAATTTCCATTGAACAATATATTTTCCAATTTGTATTAATTATTCATCTTACTTTTTTCGGAATTTTTAAATAATCTACTCCACCCTATATTCAAAAGAAGAATTAACCCAAGTAGCCGTCCACCCAGCCACTTACACTAAAAATAGGCGGTGGAGGCATAATTATGTGCATAATTTATGTATTATATGTGTATAATTGTGTATAATCAATATATAATCTATATATATGACAAGAAAAAGTAAATGAATGTGGCCGACTATTTGTGTAAAAATCTCCTATTTTTTGTTTCAAATCCTTTTATTGTTTTCAAGTTATCTCAAGAAGGTATTTAAAAAAAAAAAATTAAGACAAAATTGAAATCGAGTGAAAGTAAACGATATACAACAAGCCAATACAATTTTGCAATTAATTATTGTACAAAAATTACTTACCATAAATGTAATGTGGACTAAGATTTCTTACAAAAAAGAAAATATTTACACATACATTAAAATTATGTCTAAATTTGTTGAATTTATATAATATTATATAACATAATTTCTATGATATTTGAAAGTTTTTCCAATTGTAGAGATTAACTTATTTTAGAAGAAAAATAATTACACATAGTCAATTTAAAATATATCATAGTAAATTTACTCAGCGCGAATTAAAATTAGTCAGATTAGTAATATACTGAATGACTAAAAACAACAAATTTAATATATTCATTAAAAAAAAAATGAAAACATCCCTAAAGTAATGTTTACATTTTCAACAAAAAAAAAATAGTGTTTTAAGGAAACGCCACCTAAGTACATATCCACAAGTCACTTTTGTCCCCCATGAATGGCTTATCTTTCTTAGATTTCGATTTCCGTGTTAAACAAGTCTCTACTCTCTTCCCTTTCCTTCACCCACAGGCTATCTCAATTTCCCCCATTTTCACTTTGCCTCACTTCCAATCTTCTCAATTCTAACATCTACCTATTTGTTTCGGTATTGGGTATTCTTAAAATATCTCATTTTTACATTCTTGGCTTTCTGGGTGTGTCTAGTTTTTTTTTTTCTTTTTAATTTTGAGGCTAAGAAATGGAGCAAGAAGGGTCACTGGTGGTGGCGGCAGCGGCAGGGGCTGTAATGGTGGCGGCTCCGGCACCGGCGCCGACGTCTTTGGCGCCGGGGTTCAGGTTCCATCCGACGGACGAGGAATTAGTGAGGTACTATCTGAGGCGAAAGGCATGTGGGAAGCCATTCAGGTTTCAGGCTGTTACTGAAATTGATGTTTACAAATCTGAACCTTGGGAGCTCGCAGGTTCAATTCACTCTCTTTTTCGTTGATTTATGTCTCCAGTTGTATGTTATGATTTCTTTGTTTATAACGTTTTTTTATCTGTTTGAATTTCGTGAGGCTTTTTCAAGAACTTTTTTTTTTTTTGGGTGTGATTTGGTTGAGTGCCTCTTTCAGGTTACTTCATTGGGAAAATTAGTGTGTTTCTGACATTTCGTCAGGTTTATTGAAAACTGCAATGCTGCTCTTCTATATGAATAACATCTCTTGTTGTCAGCAGTGGGGGTCTACATAGGTCGAGTTAGTTCGGATTTTGCAATTACCAAACCAATTATGTCGGGTTATTAAAACTAAAGACCAAACCAAACCAATAAACTCGGATTTTTCAATCTCGTTTTTTCTCGGGTTTTTTCGGTTTTTCTCCGGTAAAATCGTCGTAGCAATAAAATACATAACTTGTGCTCCAAATATTTCTTTAATCCTAGTAAGATACAACTATATAAGGTATTTTTCAAGAAAATAATACAAAATATTAGATGTGTCATGGCAATATCCTCAAATATTCAACAATAAAGACAATAAAATCACGTAACATAAATATTGCTAATTAAAAAGCCATAATAAAAATAAACATAATCTAGAAGTACTAAGTCATGCTAAAATAAGTATAAATTACATAACTAAACACTAAAGAAAAATAAAAATAAGTTATGCATTTTTATCTTAATCATTGCAAAACAAAAAATAGATATTCAATACATTGTCATTCCTAGTATTAAATTGAATGTCTTTTGTTAGCATTAATATTGATTTATTTTTGGTTTGGGCTTTTGTTAGCATTATTTGAGTTACTAATATTAATGGCTATAAAACTTATTGGAACATTCAAAAGTTCTAGGTCCAACCTTGAAATAATACCTTAAAAGATAAAATTATGAAAAAGTTTAAGAAATATTTATAAATTACATCACAATAAATATATTTATATATTAAATATATCTAAAATTTCTATATATGTATTGTCGGGTTGGTTCGGTTTCAGTTTGATTTGGTTTCGGTTTGACTTTCTTTAGTTAAAACCAAACCAAACCAATTATGGTCGGGTTTTTTTTTCCAACACCAAACCAAATCAAACCGAACCATAGTCGGGTTTTTTTCTCGGTTTGACTCGGATTATCGGGTTGGTGCGGTTTGTCGGTTTCCTTTGTACAACCCTAGTCAGCAGTGGCTCTATTTTTTACTAAGGAGAGTCAAAATATAAAGAAGCAAAACATGCGAAGAACTCTTTGGTTGTGTCAAGGGTTTCAATCTACTATATATATACATAAGCGAAAATTAATTTGACTCTGTAAATACTGTGTAATTTTCGGATGAACCCCTTGCACCCTAGCTCCGGCCCTGGTTGTTGGGCTGTTTAATTAGTCATTCTTCTGTATTTCTTTGGGCTAGTAATAGTTGTGGAGCCAGGAATTCTAAGGAGGGGATTCAAATAAATACAAATTTTCATACTGAGTTAATGCATTTAGTTTTTTACCCTATTTGTACGCTGTAACTTTCGGACAAAGGGATTCAATTTTGAACCTCCTTTAACACACTTAGCCATGTCATTAGCTAGTAATTAGTTTGTCGTGTTATGAATCCACCTCGCTTTTTTCCCTGAATTTGCTAGCCATTTTTTTAATGAATGGCCTTGTATTAATGCGGTGCAGAATATTCATTGCTCAAGAGCAGAGATCTAGAATGGTACTTTTTCAGCCCTGTGGATAAGAAGTATGGTAACGGTTCTCGACTTAACCGAGCAACTGGCCAAGGCTACTGGAAAGCTACTGGGAAGGATCGTTTTGTTCGCCATAAGTCTCAGACCATTGGAATGAAGAAAACACTCGTTTTCCATAGTGGTCGAGCTCCTGATGGCCAGAGAACAAATTGGGTAATGCATGAGTACAGGCTTGCGGATGAAGAATTGGAGAAGGCTGGAATTGTGCAGGTGTGAACTAGCTCTTTTTGTAAACTTAGCTACTTTCTATATTGAGTTTTGAATCTTAAAAGAATCTCTTTTTGTTGGTTTGCGAGGACATAGGATTCCTTTGTGCTTTGTAGAATCTTTCAAAAAAGTGGTTTAGGACCACCAAATGGTGACAGATATGCACCATTTGTTGAGGAGGAATGGGATGATGATATAGCCATGGTTCCTGGAGGAGAGGCAGAGGATGATGTGGCAAATGGTGATGAAGCACGAGTAGACGGCAATGACCTTGACCAGGTTCTGTTTCCTTTTCAGTATGGCTGTTTTAGATTGCTGAAACTTTGCACTTAAATGAATGAATTTCTATTGCCACTTGTTTTATCGTTGCTATTGATAAGGATCAGAAGAACAAACACAGGAAAGTATGAATACCAATGTTGTCGGTGTATATATAACGCTATTAATTGCGTACTTTGTTATTTTGTCGTTCTCTTCTTTTCTTAATTGGAAACTCTTTTCTAATTTTGTCTTTGCTCTTCTTTCTCCTTGTATTGCAAACTTTTTGCTATATTTGTTAGTTACTTAGTTGTAGATAACGGTTTAGAATCTGGTTTTACCATCAATGTCGATAAGGAATCAAGAGAACAAACAAAACCGGGAAGTATGAATGTCTATGTCGTTACTTGTAGATACAATGCTCTAAATTGCAGCATTTTGCTGTTTTGTTGTTGCTCTTCTTTCTCTCAATATTGCTCTCTCTATGTACCCAATTATTTATTGGAATTGGTCTGGGAAAATTGAATAAAATGAAAAATAATTTCTGTTAATGTGGTGGTTAGCTAGTGCACTTAACGGTTTAGCATCTTGTTCCACCTACCTCCCTCATAAACCCCACGTTCACGTTGACATGTCATTATATTCCTATTGAAAAGCTACATCCTTTAGCCTTTTAATTGAATTTGAACATCACAACAAGCAAGTTATGTCTATGTCAATAGCTGCTTCATCCCCACAATCATCACTACTCGAAGACACAAAGGCCAAATCTCAACTATAGCGTGTTTTACAAAGGGTGGATCTCCAGCTGTCTTGGGCATCAGTTTATCGGGTGAGATTCTGGGAATTGTAGGTGCAATGTTGCTTGTAGTGTCGGTCGTGAAGCTACAGAAATAATTCTCAAAACCACCTCTAGATCGGAAGTTTTGGCAAAGTGGACGTTATATCAGCAAGATGTATAGGTCTATCTTAGTACAAAGCAGAGGGGGAAAAACTCCTTGGTGATAGTGTTCATGATTCTCAAAGTAACTGGCAAGCTAACTTGAAATGGTGAAAGTTCTATGTGACTGAGTGAAAGCTCTTGAAGAAACTGCTGATCATTATACTTTGGATTTCAATCGTGTCGAATTCTCTCCTAGAATGTGATACATATTTATGCTTGAGAAATTTATCTGATCATTCTCTAGTGCCTCACAATTTTACTTTCTCTTTATTGGGATTTCACCTTGAAAATCTTTTAAAAGTAAAAAGAAGTTTATGTATTTAGCTGCAAAATTTCAAGCGCTTTTCTTCCTTTTAGTTTTGGGGGCCGCTTCACATCCATTAGCATGTGAACATTTATAAACTTGAGATTTATATGTCCAGTATAGTTTTGAGCATTTCTCATTCGATAAACACTGGGGTGTGCTTAACGTTTTACAGTCTGAGATTTACTTTGCTTGCCACTGACTGTTAACTTTTGACAACAGGATGCTCTACGCAAGGCTCCTTGCTATATTGAAAACCTGATTGAACCCCAAAGTCTTCCATTTGTTTGCAAGAGGGAGAGCTCAGAAGATGCTGAACTTCTTTGTTTAAGCCAAAGTAAGAGATCCAAGCATGACGACCCAAGCTCTAGCCGTGCAAATGGTTCTGAAGATTCAACTATTACTAGCCAGGATCCACCAACTACGATGATGACGAAAACAAATTGCTCCCCTACTCTCTTAGGATTCCCCTTGTTAGAGTCTACTGAAACTAAGGAAGGCCAGCCCTCTAATCCCCCTACTTTTGATTCCTCCAATCTTGAAAAATCCGTGCCTCCGGGCTACTTGAAGTTTATTAGTAACTTAGAGAATGGGATTCTAAATGTCTCTATGGAGAGGGAGACGCTGAAGATTGAAGTGATGAGAGCCCAAGCCATGATCAACCTTCTTCAATCCCGTGTTGATCTTTTGACTAAAGAAAACGAAGACATGAGAAGAATCGTCCGAGAGGGTTAGGCGAGAGCATTTTTTCAATATATTTTAGTTTGTAGTTGTCAGCTGAGACCCTTGTATCACAATTCTGTAATCTTTTACTATCTTCAGGAAGAGGAAGATAGTAAAAAGATGGTTGAACTGTTTATGGAACCTATGTAACATATCTGTAGTACTTGCTGTAACCTTGACCAAATGTGCCATTTAGCAATCTGCAGAATTTTTTATCTGTTGCATTGGTTTTTATAAAACTTAATCAGGTCTCAATCTTTTGCTCAAATTTATTTCACTTGCTTGTTTGTATTGTGATATTTGTTTCTTTCCATAGTCCAATTTATGGCCCTTCAGCTTGCATACTTTTCCAATTTGTCAACAGATATCTGCATTGAAGAAAAAAGAAGGGTCTTGACACTAATCTGAATTTTTTGAATTTATTTTTACAATGATGGTACCTGAACTAGTTTGTATCATCTCAAACAATTTCATTAGGTATTAGGTATTGTAGGGGTGTTAATGGTCGGTTCGAGAGTTTATTTAAGAAATCATACTAAATTTTTGGTTACTAATTGAGCTTTTTGAAAATGTCTCAATTATCTTAGTTTCTTTTAGGTATAGGTATAGTTTGATTAATTTTAGGTCATTTCATTTAATCTATCACATAAGAACCTCAGTGTTAATATAATACAGAAAGTATAGATTAAGAGTTCTATATATTCGTTAAGTACAATTTTTACTACAAGAGCTTGTATAGTGCAATGTTCAAGCAAGATTTTAATATACAAGGTAGAGGTTGCAATGGTGCAGGCTATGCACTTCCATCACACTCTTTAGCAAAAACAAATATTGTTTTAGTAGAACGATAATGGAGTGCTAATCGAAAATTGCAGTCAAAAGACATCGCCCGGAAAGATAACCTATAGCATGATTTTCTTGGATAAAATATAGAATTGAAATTTGATTCAAATATCACAATGATACAAAAGGGGAGGAAGAAGAAGAAACATACCTTGGTGGTTTGTTGTTAGAAAATTGTTGAAATTAATTTAGTTTCAATAGTAGTAGAATAGCAGGATAAGGCTGCGTATAATAGACTCTTGTAGTCTGGTCCTTCTTCGGATCCCGCATATAGCAGGAGCTTAGTGCATTTAGTAGTAGAATAGCATAATAGATATAGGTGTTACTTATAGTCGTTTCCACGTATAAGTTTCACAGGGCAGCCTATTTGATCGCCCCAATTTAATATAAGCCACTTAATCGAACTTCAGACATTGCTTGTAGCTCCTCCCCCTCCTTCTGCTACATCTTTACCTCCTCATTTATCTGTTTCTTCTTCTTCTTGTTTCCACCAGCACAACCTCACACGTACAACCTCATATATGCAATTCTTTCGCCTTTTTTGTGTGTTTTCCATCATTCCACAAATCTGACCTTCCTCCTAGGTTTGTTAAATTTGGAATTACAATAATGGTGGAGGAGTTGCATCTCTGCCGCCGTCAGTCTTGTATGACCCAAAAGTTAGATTTATGTTCTTATACAATCAGATTTATAAAAAAATAGGGTTAATTATAGTCAATTTTAATATTCAATAGCAAATCTAGTAAATTTTAGAGTGAATATTTAAGGTGTAGCATTAAATAAGATTATCTCAAAACAATAATTGAGCAATAAAAGCTTATAAACATAAAAGATGGCAATAAATGATAATAAATGGTCTTTAAGTAATAGATGGGGTAAAATTCACCCGACAAGGATAAGATCTTCAAATATGCTTTCTAACAATGATGGATGGTGATAAGTTGTTGAATATTCCAATTTTCCTTGGATCGAGAGAGAAGAGTAAAAGAGAAGAAATGTAAAGTTAGACTATGTTTCTATTTAATAAAGTGAGAATCTTGCACATATTCTTTACAAAAAGGTTTTATCCCCTTTTTGAACTACATCTCTTCCTATTTATAAGGGTACATGAGCCACGAGATCCTAGATAGTACAATAGAAAGGAATATTCATAGGAATGTCCTCTAGGGAATCTAAATCCTAAAACTAGCCGCTACTTCGTACCAAAGATGGGTACTCATCCTCGTCTTTGTCTTCTGTTAAACCACATCGACCTCGATTTATCTTCTTCACATGACCTCGATCTTTTGGAGTCAGCTTGACAGGCCATAGCCTTAAAAGGCTTTATCGCTGTTAACCAGGTCAAATGCATGAAATAAATTTTTTTGCTCATACAGTTAGTCCCTCTGCTTGTCGAGGTCGCCCTTAGGGATGGGCTCGATAAGTGGACAATAATAGTCGTGGTAGTCGTTGGAGGCGGATGATGTGGCGTCATAGGAGCATATTTCGAACTCTTGTTGTCTTGATTTTTCCGGGTGACCTTTGGAGAGAACCTGACGTGGATGGGACGTGACGTGACGTCATTCGTCATGATACATCGGTTCCCAATGCGTCGCGTTAGGACATGTTGTAGCTCCCGTTTCTCCTGCGGCTGTAATCATGACGAGTTGCCTTGAAACCCAAGGTTCCTTCATTATAAAAGGGGGATGATCACCGTTTCTGAATCTCTCTCTCCTTCTATTGCCAAAATTCCTTTACTTTCTTCTTAGACTCTCTTTCTCTGCTCATTGTTTCTAAATCTTTCTACCACTTACTCAACCTTTTCCCATTCTAAATTTCCCGAACTTTACAACCATGTCTAACTTGCCTTTTGATGTTCATGGTGAAGTTTCTAATACAAATAAGGAGGTTCAAGCTATTCCACTGGCTGTTGCGGCCTCCGTTCGCGGGAGAGACACCATCTCCGCTGTTGAAGCAGAGGCTCTTCCCTTAGTGGAGGAAATTATTCCTAGCAACCTTGATGCTAAATCAGACTTGCAACGGCAGTCGGAGGGGGTGGATGAGGTTTTCTGATCCTCTCTAACAGCCAAGTATTTAGCGCAGTACAAGGCTAATTATGGCCTTCCTAACCAAGTGGAGCTCGTGCCCCCCGGTGATGATGAAGTGTACACTCACCGTCTGGCGTACTGTGCTCTTTTTACCTACCCCTTCATCTTTGGTTACTCATTTCCTCTTCCCCCTTTGGTGGAGGAATTTTGTCGCTGTTACCAACTATGTCCAGCTCATCTTGCACCCTTAGTTTATAAGGTGATCAAGATGTTGTCCAAGTTTGTCGAGTTGGCTGACATTGAGATCACTCTGCGGTATTTGGTGCACCTGTTCATGCCTAACTTCTATAGGGGCACGATGTTGAACATTCGGCATCGCGAAAGCAAATCCATAGTTGTTAGGATGGACGATAAGGGTAGTCGGTAATTCTGGATTGACTTCTTTTTTGTTAAGATCGAGTTCTTCATGACCCATGTTGCGGATTTCCCAGAAGCTTGGAATCGTGCTCGTAAGTATTTGTAGTTATCCTCGTCTTTGCATGTAACCATACAGCCCGAGCTCATGAGTTAATTATTCTTGTTATTGCAACCATTGCTCAGCCTCTTCAGTTGGTGATTCACCTTGCTGATTGGGTCAGGCAGGTTCTTCCCTGTGTTGTAGGAATTCAAGATTGGCCAAGCTTTTGGAAGAAGTACAAACCTACTCTCCCCCCAAAAGATAATGTCGGTACGTTGTCTTTAGATGGGGTTGTGTTTTTACTCGTTGATCTCGTATGCTCATCTTCATACTTTTTTCTAGGTTCCGTCAAAGAGGTATCTAAAAGGAACCTGGCACTGATGCCTTCTTTCAGGAGAAGGAGGGGTGTTGCTTCCTCTACTCGTTCCTCTATTTTTACTGTTACGCCTCCTCTTCCCTTGGCTCCGTCCCATGTTAGAGGGCGAGGAGATTTCTCCGCTTGGCACAGACCTGAGGCCCCAGAAGAGAAAGGCCATAGACATGGGAGCCGATATGCCAGCGGTGGTTGACTTGTTTGAGGATGAGGTCGTGGTGCAAGAGACCGCAATTATACTGATCGAGGGAGGCGTTGGAGCGGCCATAGAGGTGCCTAAGTTGGAAGAAATCGGAGTTGTTGCTTCTTTGCGACCTGAAGAGGAAGGGACCTCTGTGAATGCCTCTGATGATGGTTCTGCGCATCCTGGGTGCGAGGAGACCTCGTCTTTTGAAACCTTCTTAGGAAGCTTTCCCTACTGATAAGGGGAAAGACAAGATGCTCGACGAGCGGGCTGAACTCATCGGAGATGAATTCGACTCTAACCTCGACCCTGAAGATCACGAGATGATCGACAGTGGGATAAAGGTTGAAGTCAGAGTGGATGGAGATCGAGGTGATTGCAGTGAATCATGACTTGCTCAAGAACACTGAGGATGTGATTCCGACATTTGGTCCTTTTTACTCTAATGCCGAGCACCGAACTCTTGGGAAGCTAACTGACAATACTTTTTCCAAGAGCATCACCAGTCTTGCTCTCAGGGTAAATCATTTCCTTCCATTCTCACTCTCTTTTCTTTGCTTTGGTTCACTTTTGGGTCTTACTTTACTTACTTTCTTTTCGTTATTTGTAGACAAATATCTATCGCGAATTGAAGACGAAATATGAAGAGTTTTAAGGAAAGTATAAGGAGGCTGAGAGGCGGCTCCGTAAGAGGGCGATGTGCCTGCCCTGAGGGAGGAGCTGAAGAAGAACGTAGAATTGCTCGTGTTCGTGGAGCATCAAAGCGCTCTTGAAGGGGCGTTGAAGAAAAAAAAAGGGGCTCGAGCTGAGCAGGGGGCGTAGAAGCTCAATGTCGTGATCTCTAGAGCCACATCGACCGACTACAAGACCAGCTAAATGATCGCCAATTCGAGGTAGACAAGCTTTGGGGGAGGGGGAGGTAGTCGGTAAGCAGAAGCTGATTGAGGAAGCGAGTCCTCCCAGAGAGAAACTCGAAAAAGGGCCGCTCTTTTAAAGTTGGCGATAAAAAGCCTTCGTGCTGACTAGGACAATGTTCGATCGATGGTAGAGGCTAGGGAGGCTAGGCTCGAGGAGAGGATTGGCGAGTTAGAGAAAGAGCATCGAGCTACAAGAGCGAGTTTCTACTTTAGAGGGTGAGAATGCTAAATTTCTTGAACGACCCTCCACTTCTCATGCTTCTAAGTTTACGGCCATTCCATGAGAGCGATACGAGGAATAGATCCTTGTTGAAGCTCGAGTAGAAGTAGTTCGAGAACTCGGTCAGGCAGGTTTCATCTTTGAGACAGCTTTAGAGGAGACTCGAGCTAAAGCTCGAGGAGCTGGGTTGGCCAGCGATTACGACCCTGACACACCTCAAACTGACGCGAGGATGATAATGAAGGAGGCCTCTCTGAGCTCGAAGATAGTGCCTGGTACGACTCTTCTTACGCCCGAGATGAGGATGAGAAAGGTGGTGGAGACCAAGGTGGTGACGGTCAATAGATGTTTTGCCTTTGTTTTTGTTTAACTTTTTTTCTATTTTTCTCTTTTTTTTTTGTTGGCGTCTTCGAGCGCCTTTGTAACGACTCTTTATCTGAATATCAAAGTTGCTTTTTGTTTTATAAGCACCTTTCTTATCTTTGCATGTTTTGTTTATGTACTTGTGTGTTTTGCTTCTATACTTCCTTACTTCGTTTTTGTCATCTAGGTTGTGATAGTTGTGGGGCTGAGTGGCCATGGGACGAGGAGTTTTTGTTCAAATTAGTCGAATGTCCATCATTTTAGTTAAAGCGTGGCCTGGAGCCGAGGAGTTTTGTTCGAGCTAGTCGAACGTACCTCTTAGTTGAGACGCGGTCAAGGGCCGAAGGGTTATGTTCAAGCTGGTCGAATATGCCTTTAGTTAAGACGTGGCCAAGGCCCAAATGGTTTTGTTTGAGCTGGTCGAACGTAACTTTTAGTTAAGACGTGGCCAAGGGCCAAAAGGTTTTGTTCGAGCTGGTTGATTGTGCCTTTTAGTTACGTCGTGGCCAAGGGCCGATGAGTGTTGCTCGAGCTGGTCAAACGTATCTCTAAGTTGAGATATGGCCAAGGGCCGAGGAGCATTGTTCTAGCTAGTCAAACGTATCTCTAAGTTGAGATGTGGCCAAGGGCCGAGGAGTTTTGTTCGAGCTACTCGAATAGTACCTCATAGTTGAGAGGCATAGGATTCAACAGCATTGCATTGATTACATTATTTCGCCTTGAGGCGTTTTGAAGAAAATTACAAGTTTTGGGTACTGGTTGGCGTTCTAGTCTCAGTATATCTAGTCCCTTCATTGTTTGACTCGGAGAGGTTTGAGGAGTCAGGCAATGAAATATGTTTGTTCTCATATACTCCAACTCGAAATGTCCCATATGTCGCCTCATTAAAAACCTCCTTGAGAAAATCCTGTTGGGATAAAACTCAAGTAAGGAAAAAAGAGCGACTTACGGGGCATTCCTTATTTCTCAGAAGCTGAAGTAATTGAGGTGGCAGATGTTCCAATTGTTTCGTAGGAGCTTTCCTTCCAATGTCTCTAGTTGGACTGAACCCTTGTCTGCCTTGCCTATGATTTTGTACGGTCCGTTCCAATTGGCTCCTAATTTGCCTTCTCTGTGATCTCTTTCTGCTTAGGTCTTGAGCACGTAGTCCCCGTTCTTAAGTAACTGTACCTTGGCCTTTCTGTTGTAGTAGCGTTCTACTTGTTGTTTTTGTGCAACCATTCTTATATACAAGATGTTTCTTTGCTCCTCGACTTCTTCGAGGTCCAGTCTTCTGTTTTCATCATTGTTGTTGACGCTCTCGTTGGTGTATCTTAGGTTGGGTTCTCCTGCTTCCACCGATATGACTGTTTTAGTCCCGTAGACTAAAGAGAAAGGTGTTCTCCTGTGCTTTTTTTCGGGGGTCATCTTATGTTCCCACAACACTCCTAGGAGTGTCTCCAGCCACAATCCCTTAGCATCTTCGAATATCTTCTGCATGATGTTCAGGATTGACTTGTTGAAGGACTCTGCTTGTCCGTTGTCGGCTGGGTGGTAAGGGATTGAGAGTATCCTTTTGATGTGCCATTTCTCCAAAAACTTAGTGGTTTTTCTTCCCGTGAACTGGGGTCCGTTGTCGCAGATTATTTCTTTGGGTAGGCCAAATCAATATATAATGTTCATCCATATGAAGCCGATTACTTCTTGTTCGCGAATTTGGGAGAATACACCTGCTTCTACCTATTTAGATAAGTAGTCAATCAAAACTAAAAGGAATTTAACATTACCTCATCCCGGCGGGAGTGGTCCCATGATGTCCATTCCCCATTTAATGATAGGCCACAATGATATGACGAGATGGAGGTGTTCACATGCTTGGTGGATTATTGGGGCATATTTCAGGCACTGTTCGCACTTCTTTACGAATTCCAGAGCGTCTTTCTTCATGGTGGCCCAATAGTATCCTGCCCGTATGAGGCATCTGACGAGTGCTTAGTCACCAGAGTGACTGCCACAGTGGCCTTCGTGGACTTCCTCGAGGACACGCTGAGTTTGGTTTGGGCCCAAGCACATTGCCAAGGGGCCCCTGTACGTCTTTGTGTACGATTCGTTGTTGAAGAGACTGTATCTCGCCGCTTGCATTCTCAACTTCCTGGCTTCCTTTTTATCATTTTGGAGAACACTGTCCTACAAGTAATTTATAACGCACTTATGTAAGTCTTAGGTTAAGTTGACGAATTTTACCTTGATGTGATTTAAGGCTGAGTCGAGGAGATGCACCATATTTTTGTCCCTAGGGGTTATGTGTTTTGTTGCGGCGGGCAGTTTTGCGAGGCCGTCTGCCTCACATTATGAGTTCGTGGAATCTGGTCGAGTTGACATTCATCGAATTTGGGTAATAGTTTGCAGATCTCGATTTGTTATTTCTGTAAACTCTGCTCTTTGATCTGGAAAGTCCTAGTGACTTGGTTAACTGCAAGTTGGGAGTCGCAACATAGTTTTAGGCGCTTCGTCCAATACTCGAGTGCTAGCCTCAATCTTGTAATTACGGCCTCATATTCGGCCTAATTGTTAGTCATATCTGGGCACCTTATAGATTGGCGGATGATTTCACCGGTTGGGACTTCGAGTACGAGTCCTAGTCTGAACCTGCATGCATGGGATGCACCATAAGTTTGCAATACCTAGAGATCATGCGCCAGGCTGGAAGCTTGTGTGGCTTCCTTCTCGGCCTCGGGCATCACCTAGGTTCTAGCACTTGAAGTTTTATGGTTGTGCGAGGCTAGTAAGTGTTGTCGTGCTCACTTAACTCTATTTCCCATTTGGCCAACCTCCTCGACAATTCGGGTTTGTGTAGTATGCTTCTCAAAGGAAATGTGGTGATGACCGAGATTGGATAGCATTGGACATATGGCCTTAGCTTTCTTGAAGCTATGACAAGGGCCAGAGCCAATTTTTCGAAGTGAGGATACCTCGTCTTGGCGTCAACAAATGTTTTATTGATATAATAGATTAGAGATTGCGTACCTTTGTCTTCTCGAACCAAGATGCACTTACCGCAGCTTCTGGAACAGCGAGGTAGATGAAGGGACGTTCTCGGGGCTCAGGTTTTGAGTGTAAAGGCGGAGATGACAGGCATTCCTTGAGTTTCCTCAATGCTTGTTTACATTCAGGTGTCCATTCAAGGCTGTTATCTTTTTTGAGTACGTTGAAGAACTTGTGGCACCTTTCAGACGACCTCGAGATAAACCTAGATAGGGCGGCAATTTGGCTCTTTAGTCTTTGGACGTGTATCTTTGCGGTTAAGTATTCTGATATCCCGTCAATAGCCTTAATCTGGTCTGGGTTGACCTCGATCCCGCGCTGTGACACTAGGAAGCCCAAAACTTTACCTGAAGTTATGCCAAATGCACATTTCTCAGGGTTCAGTTACATCCTGAATTTCCCAAATATTTTGAAGGCTTCCTTCATATGGTCGATGTGATCCTCGGCCCTCAAGGATTTGACTAACATGTCTTCGATGTATACTTCCATGGTCTTAACGAGCTGGTTTTTGAACATCTTCCTGACCAGCCTTTGATAGGTAGCCCCTGTATTTTTTAACCCGAATGGCATGACTCTGTAACAGTACATTCCCCTGTGAGTGATGAATGTAGTTTTCTCCTGGTCATCCTCTTCCATAAGTATCTGGTTGTAGCCCCAGTAAGCGTCTAGGAAGCTCAGTAACGTGTGTCCTACTATGGCGTTGATGAGCTGATCGATATGTGGCAATAGGAACGAATCCTTCAGACAAGCTTTGTTCAGATTGGTGAACTCCACGCACATTCTTCACTTCCCGTTATTCTTTTTGACCATTACCACATTAGCAATCCACTTGGGCTACTTCGAATCCCTAATAGAGCCATTCGCCAACAATTTCTCCACTTCCTCGTGGACAGCCTCGTTGATGGCGGGGTTGAACTTTTGTCGAACCTTCCTTACTAAAGAGTAGTAGGGGTCGACATTTAACTTGTTCGTGGCTATCTATTTGGGGATGCCTAGCATATTTGCATGGCTAAAGGCAAACAAATCTGCGTCAGATATTAAGAATTTACTAAGTTTACCTGGGTTTTTGAGTTTGCAGCCGATGTAGGCGTTCTTGCTGGGGTCGCTTTGATCTGGCTGAACGGGATCGAGGTCCTCTTTGGTCGATCGTGCAGCTTCAATTGTTTCTAAATCATAATGGTGTCCTTGGCTTAGATCTATAAGGACCTCGACCCTACTAATTGTTATGCTTCTTTTCTTTTTCTTTTTTTTGTTGTGTAGTTATGCTGTCCAGGGCGATCCGATAGCATTCCTGGGATGTGTGTTGTTCTCCTCGTATGCTGAATATTCCTAAAGGGTCGGGAACTTGATTACTTGGTACAGGCTGGAGGGGACTGCCCTCATGGGGTGTATCTATTGTCGACCTATGATAGCGTTGTATGCCGTGTCCTGATCCAGGATATAGAACGTGGTCTCCAGCGTCACCCTGCCAGCAAAAACAGGGAGTGCGATCTCACCCGAAGTTCATTCAACTACGTTGTTAAAGCCGGTTAGTGTAATGCAGCGCGACACTATCTTATCCTCTAGTCGCATCTGTACGAGAACTCGAGGATGGATAATGCACGCTCATCTTCGGTTGTCTATCATAATTCTCCTAACATCAGCATCAAGAATTCATAAAGTAATGACAAGTGCATCACTGTGAGGGATCGAAGATGATACTCTCTTTGAGGTCATCATATCATTAGTAGATGATCGATCTCTTGAGCTTGTGAGTGGCAGTGAACTTGATGTCGTTGATGGAGGCGTCGTCACTGCCCTCAATAATCATGTTGATGGTGCGAGCGGGAGAGGGCGGCTTTGGCGGGCCTGGGCGTTCTCGACCATTTGTTAAGGTGTTTCTGCCTTTGTCGATGAGAAACTCTTTGAATGTCCTTTTTGCAACAGGTTCACCACTTCTAACCTTAAAGCGTGACAGTCTAACGTTTTGTGTCCACGGTCTTGGTAAAACTCATAGAAGGCATCTGACTTACTGGTGCTTGGTCAGACCTCATCTTTGGTGGCCACTTCACCTTTGTTCTAGCTTCTCGAGTGCGTAGACTACCTCTGTAGGTGACACACAAAAATTATGAGCATATAGTAAGGGGGCCATACCTCAGTCATTTCTATGGATGTTTGATCTTGCCCTTCGCGACGAAATTTGGGGATGGGTGGCCTAATATAAAGTTGATGTCGATCTCTGCCTGATCGCGGCATTGGAGGGTCTCTCCTTGTGTTGTCCCTATGTTCCCTCATGGGTTTGGATTATACTGAGGTGATACATCGGGTTGGCCCATTGAGGTCTTCGTCATCTTCCCTGACCTCGGCACAATAGGCATTGTGGATCTCGTTCCAGGTAGTCATTAGATACTTCATCAATCGGCCCAATAGCTTTCTAGTCGCCTTTGAACCTTCTCTATTCAGCCCATTCTGGAAGGGTGCTACGGCCATCCCTTCGGAGACATTTGGTAAGGTCATCTTCACCCTGTTGAGCCGAGCTAAAAAGCCCCTCAGGCCTTCCCCTGGGGATTGTCTGATGGCGAAGATATCATTTACCCGTGTTTCAGCTTTCTTCGCCCCAACATGTGCCGTTTTGAATTTGTCCGCCATCTCTTCTACTGTTTCTATGGAATAGGCCGACAGTCGCAAATACTATGTCAACGCCCCTCCTGTGAGGGTTTCACTGAACGTTTTCAACAAGATGGAGGACACCTTTTCTTTTATGAGATCGTTGCTTTTCACTGCGGTGACGTAATGGGTCACATGGTCCTCGGGATCAGTTGCCCCACCATAGATTTTGAGGTACAGGGGCATTTTGAAAGTTTTTAGTGTGGCATGAGGAGCTGCTTCTTCCTTGTATGATTGTTCCACGAACCTGTCGGTGTCTCTTTTTGGTAACAATTTAGGGGCACCTGGTATCTTGTATACCCGTTCTTGGTGCTCCTTCATCTGTTCCTTGAGCGATCTGTTCTCGTTCTCCATTTCTTCCATTCTCTTTAACACGGCGGTAAGGACGTTATTACCTATACTGTCAGCTGTTGTATAGATATTACCTTAAGTATGAGGTTCGACTGGTCATCCCTCCCATTTTTATGTTGAGGTGTAGGGACCCTCAGGGTTTCCACGATCGTACATGGAACCTGCTTGCTCGTTACGCTGACCAAAGTGTTTGTTAGCCAAGCCTCTAGGAGCTTTTTTATGGTAGGTGGTTCTTCTTCTTCTACCGATGTGGAAGCCTCTTTGCCATTTTTGGTCGTGCTATAGAAGAGTGCTGGTGACTTCCCTTGCCTGGGGGATGCCGTAGGAGTTGTTTCTTCATCCTAAGTCTCGTACCATTTGTCAATGGAGCTTATTAGATTGAGCGGGATGTTGTCTGCCGCTTTTATTCCTTTTCCTTGGTCGACCTTTCCCAAGTCACCTACCATGGAGTTCTTGTATGCAAAGAGAAAAAGGGTAGCTTCACAGTAAGTTAGGTTAACAAGTTATTGGATATTGTAGATCTGAATGAAAACTAATAGTTTGACTACGAAATTCCCACAGACGGCGCCAAACTGTATGACCCAAAAATTAGTTCTAAGTTCTTATACAAAGATTTATAGAAAAATAGGGCTAATCATAATCAATGTCAATATTCAATAGCAGATCTAGTACCTTTTAGGGTGAATCTTTAAGGTGTAGTATAAAATAAGATTATCTCAAAACAATGATGGAGCTATAAAAGCTTATAAACATAAAATATGACAATAAATGACAATAATGGTTTTTAAGTAATAAATGGTGTAAAGTTCACCCGATAATGATGAGATCTTCAAATATGCTTTCTGACAATTATGGATGGTGATAAGTTGTTGAATATTCCGATCCTCCTTGAATCGGAAGAGAAGATTAAAAGAAAAGAAGTGTAAAGTTAGGCTTTATTTCTATTCAATAAAGTGAGAATAGAATATTGATGATATAATTTACAAAAGGTTCGATCCCCTATTTGGACTATATCTCTTCCTATTTATAAGGGTAAATGGGCCACAAAACCCTAGATAGTACAATAGAAAGGAATATTCATTGGAATATCCTCTAGGGAATATAAATCCTAAAACTAGTTGTTACTTCGTACCGAAGATGGGTACTCGTCCTTGTCTTCTGTTAAACCACCTCGACCTCGACGATAATTTATCTTCTTCGCAGGACCTCGACCTTTTGGGGTCAGGTTGACAAGTCACATCCTTCAAAAGCTTTATCGCTGTAGACCAGATCAAATGCATGAAATGAAGTTTTTCGCTCATACAAGTCCAAGTGAAGGACCATATTGATTTGACTCAAAAGGAAGAACATATATTCAACTTTCAAGCGTCTACTTAGTTTTCGCACAACATCGTGTTATTGGTGGTTGGGTTTATGATACGTTTTTTGTTCTAATCGTAATCTTGCTTTCTTTGTTTTGCTCCTCTGATAACTTCAAATATATATGCTTGACAAGCTTAAATTCACCCATAAACATCAGAGTAAAAACAAGTTGTTTCTAGGCAATATTAACAGAACTTCAAATATTTTTCTGTCAAGCCAAAACTTCACATAAAATAATTTGCAAACCTCAGATTGTGTCTGAAGTTAGGTTTTGGATTAGCTAATTCCGTACCTGTTTTCATGTCTGAAGCATGCAACTTCATACGCATATTTTTCAACTTCAGACCTGCTAGTCGAAAGTTGATCCTAAATCCTAATGCGGGTAAACTTGTAAATTTTTATATATTGCGGGTATGACTTCAACGATGGCACAAAATTCATGCATATTTGCACTAACCCCCATTTGCTCTTGAGTTCACCCAAAGCCCAAGGTCGCAAATGTCAGCGTTTTGCTATTTTAAATATTAAATGTATATAATCTATCATTATTATTCGATAAGGTTATAAATTTATATCAGAACCTAATTATATTAAGAAATCTAAAAATAAGGTTGATTTGGTGTCGATTTTCAAAGAGCCAGTACCACTCTTAGGTACTTGTAGGGGTAGCAAATGTGCTATTTGGGTTGTATTTGGGCTGGTCAAGATGGGTGACTCATAAATGGGTCATTATCCAACTCTATCCAAAGTTCACTTCGATTAAGATGGGTTGAGTCAAGATGGGCTAAACAATGGATTGTTACCCAACCCCCCAATTTGACCCAAATCTTTGCAATATTCTCAACTTTTAAACAAACATATATAAAAATTATCTTACTTTTGAAATAAATGTTAACTCATGCCAAATGATTTTTTTCTCAATTTGGATTTAGAATTTATTTGATAGTTCTTCTTCTTATAACACTAACAAAGATCAGAATAATAAAAAGTAGTAAAATTACAACTTCCCACCCACCCCAATCCACCTCCC
>MCJB01027465.1:173541-188272 GCA_002018475.1 Nicotiana obtusifolia
GGTTGGTGGAGATTTGGGAGGTTGAAAAAGAGTTTTGAAAAATATTTTTCCTTTTCTTGATAGGGAAAATATTTTACGAATTCATAAAGAAAATATTTTTCAAACATTTAATCCAACCAAACATAGGAAAATTAGAAAATATTTTCCAGAAGATGGGTTAAGTAGAACTTTAAGATTGAGCATTTCCATGAGTTCATTTAGGCTGATGATTCTTGATGGGTTAACTAGGACTAGTCCAAAGCAACCCATTTTCAAAATCTTTCTAGCCCAAACCCATTAAAACTTGGGCGGGTTGGACGAGTCAAATGAATTTGGGTTAATCTTACCAACCCTAGGTATCTGTTACTTCCAACCAACATAGGTACCATACAATACTACCTACCATGACATAGATAGGTGTACACGGTCGAAGTCGGGCTCACCTATATGTGGTCAAAATCGGGATCGACCCTATATGGTTAGTATCGAGTTTAACTACTGCTCGATAGATCGGGTTCGGAATGCGTAGGGTCGAAGATCGAACCCGAGCTTCATCGAAGCGGAACACTACGCCAAAATATCCAACCTCGAGAACATCGAGCCCGTGATCCGAGATCGAGCCTGACTTCGAAAATGTCCAAGGGGAACTCGATCGGTGACACAAAATTCCTAAAATGATGAAAGGGACGGGATCAACCCCCCGATGATCTTAGAAATGTTGCAAGCCCAACAGGCAGTGATAGCTCTGTTACAAAACCGAAGCCAAGTCTCGAACAGGGTTGAGCTTGGCCCTTCCCGGGAAATTACCCACACGGATGGATTGGTTGTAGGAGGGTTGAATGAGTGTGAATCGGGGGCAAACCCCGGGATTATGAAGATGCTTGAAGAACTAACTAAACGAGTAGAATCTGGGAGAAGAAAATCGAGGCAAATAACAAGAAGGTGGAAACGTACAACTCCAGGGTGGATCAAATCCCAGAAGCACCCCCGGTATTAAAAGGCCTAGATTCCAAAAAGTTCGTACAAAAACCTTTCCCACCGAGCGCGGCTCCAAAACCGATACCCAAAATATTCCGTATGCCAGAAATCCCCAAAAACAACGGAATGACCGACCCAAACGAGCATGTAACCACATATACATGCGCTATCAAAGGGAACGACCTGGAGGATGACGAGATCAAATCCGTTCTGTTAAAAGAATTTGGGGAAACCCTGTCTAAAGGGGCCATGACATGGTATCACAACTTACCCCCTAATTCTATTGACTCGTTTGCTATGCTTGCATATTCTTTTGTAAAGGCACAC
Organism: Nicotiana obtusifolia; assembly: GCA_002018475.1. Taxonomy (NCBI): domain Eukaryota; kingdom Viridiplantae; phylum Streptophyta; class Magnoliopsida; order Solanales; family Solanaceae; genus Nicotiana; species Nicotiana obtusifolia. Next base: position 174,826 of record MCJB01027465.1, read on the forward strand.
ACAGGCGCCATCAAGGTCGAAACGAGAAAATCGGACCTTTTCAAAGTCATGCAGAAGGATAACGAGATGCTTAGAGAGTTCGTGTCCCGGTTCCAAATGGAACGGATGGATCTGTCACCAGTCACAAATGATTGGGCTGTTCAAGCTTTCACTCAAGGGCTCAATGTTCGAAGCTCAGCGGCTTCGCAACAACTTAAACAGAACTTAATAGAGTACCCTGCCATCACCTGGGCTGATGTACACAACCGATATCGGTCAAAAATCAGAGTCGAAGATGATCAGCTCGGAGCCCCTTCGGGATCCATTTACCCCGTTAGAGCTTATGATAAAATCAGAAGGGAAGTTTATCGCGAACCAAGATCGAGTAGAGAGCGACATCGGCCGTATCACGGGTATAGAAAAATTGGCGTATCCGGGCAAAACTCTCCAAGACATGAAAGGAGAAATGACCAAGGTCAGAACTGCCGGGGGCTCATGACCAGAAGGAATTTCAAAAGGCCCATCGGGCATAATGAAGTACCTTGATTATCGGAGTATAATTTTAACGTTGATGCTGCCACTATCGTATCTTCTATCGGTCGCATCAAAGGTACTAAATGGCCTCGACCATTGCAATCCGACCCAACCCAAAGGGATCCTAATCAGATATGCAAATATCACGGCATTCACGGTCATAAAACGGAAGACTGCCGGCAACTAAGAGAAAAAGTAGCCCGATTGCTCGATAACGGACATCTTCGAGAATTCTTGAGCGACCGAGCAAAAAATCACTTCGGCGGAATAATCAGACAGGCCAAGAAGAACCTCAACATACAATCAACATGATTATCGGTGGAGTAGATACACCTCAAGGTCCGATGCTGAAACATACCAAAATATCCATCACTAGGGAAAAGCGCACTCGGGATTACGCGACAGACGGGACTTTGTATTTTAAGGATGAGAATGCGGAAGGAATTGTACAACCCCACAAGACGCACTGGTAATATCTGTACTTATACATAAAGTTAGAGTGAAACGTGTGTTAATCGACCCAGGTAGCTCTGCCAATATAATATGATCGTGGGTCGTGGAGCAACTCGGCCTGTCAGACCGGATCGTTCCTACAGTTCGAGTGCTTAACGGGTTCAATATGGCATATGAAACCACCAAGGATGAAATAACGTTGCCAATAAATACTTCTGGAACCATTCGAGAAACAATGTTCCGTGTGATCAGAGGGGACATGAGATACAATGCTCTATTTGGAAGGCCATGGATCCATGACGTGAGGGCGGTACCTTCGACATTACACCAGGTGTTGAAGTTTATGACATCCGATGGAGTTAAAACGGTTTACGGGGAGCAACCAGCTGCAACAGAGATGTTCGCGATGGAGGAAATGACACCAACACTAACGGTTCCTAACCAAATGGTCGAGAGCGAGACAAAATAGCAATCACAGATACCATCTTCGGCTAATGTGGATAAACAAGTATATTTCGAGGATGATGGTTATGGAATTCCTAGATCTTTCATCACCCCCGATGATTCTGATGCCAGCAAATCGACTATCGAGGAACTGGAACAAGTCACACTGCAAAAAGACTTGCCCGAACGAAAGGTATACCTGGGCTCGGGGTTGAGCTCTGAGCTTAGGACAAAATTTATTCGATTCCTTATAACTAACGAAGACTGCTTCGCTTGGTCCCACCTTGATATAATAGGTATACCATCAGAGATAACCACTCACAAGCTGAGCCTAAATCCGAAGTTCCATCAAGTCAAACAAAAAAGGAGGCCTAAATCCGAAATCAAACATGCGTTCATCAAGGATGAGGTAACTAAACTTCTAAAGATAGGGTCTATTTGGAAGGTTAAATACTCGGAGTGGTTGGCAAACGTAGTGGTAGTCCCTAAAAAAGGGAATAAATTAAGAATGTGCGTAGATTATAAAGACTTGAATAAAGCATGTCCAAAAGACTCTTTTCCCTTACCCAACATCGATCGCATGATCGATGCTACCGCCGGCTATGAGACCCTTAGTTTTCTCGATGCATACTCCGGGTACAACCAAATACGGGTGGACCCAAGTGATCAGGAAAAAAACTTCCTTCATCACTAAATATGGCACATACTGTTACAATGTAATGCCATTTGGATTAAAAAATGCTGGAGCCACATACCAACATTTATTAAACCGAATATTCGAAAAACAACTAGGAAAGACAAGAGGTTTATATTGACGACATGTTAGTTAAATCCCTGCGAGCAGAGGACCATTTAAATCATTTGCAGGAAACATTCAGTGTGTTGTAGCAGTACAACATGAAATTGAACCCGAAAAAGTGCGCATTTGGTGTGGGTTCAGGTAAATTCCTCGGATTCATGATCTCGAATCGTGGAATCGAGATCAACCCCGAAAATATCAAGGCTATCGAGGACATCACGGTCGTAGATAATGTGAAAGCCGTACAAAAGCTGACCAGGCAGATAGCCACTTTAGGGCGATTCATTTCGAGGTCGTCCGATAAAAGCTATCGGTTCTTCGCTCTATTGAAAAAGAAGAACAACTTTTCGTGGACTCCGGAATGCCAGCATGCTTTAGAAGAGCTTAAAAGATATTTATTGAGCCCGTCATTGCTTCATACACTAAAGATGGACGAATAATTATACCTTTACCTGGCAGTCTCGGAGATAGCGGTAAGCGGAGTCCTAGTCCGAGAAGAACGAGGTACACAATTTCTGATTTATTATGTCAGCAAAACCTTAGGCGAAGCCGAGACTAGGTATCCTCACTTGGAAAAATTGGTGCTCACTTTGTTAAGCGCTTTTAGGAAACTAAAACCGTATTTCCTATGCCATCCCATATGCGTCGTAACAACTCACCCATTAAGAAATGTGATGCATAAGCCCGAGCTCTCAGGTCGATTGGCCAAATGGGCCATAGAAATAAGTGGGTACGATATTGAATATCGACCTCGAACCACCATCAAATCTCAAGTGTTGGCAGACTTTGTGGCCGATTTTACCCCATCCCTAATACTCGAGGTCAAAAGAGAATTGTTAGCTGGCTCAGGGACTCCTTCAGGAATATGGACCCTTTTCACAGATGGTGCTTCGAATGCGAAAGGATCCGGACTTGGCATTGTGTTGAAGCCACCAACTAGTAACACAATTCGACAGTCTATTAAGACTGTCAAACTGACTAACAACGAGGCAGAATATGAGGCCATGATTGCAAGCCAAGAACTAGCCAAGAGCCTGGGAGCAAAAGTGATCGAAGCCAAGTGCGACTCCCTTCTTGTGGTAAATCAAGTCAATGAAACATTTGAGGTCAGGGAAGGGCGAATGCAAAGATACTTAGACAAACTGCAAGTAACATTGCATCGGTTCAAAGAATGGACCTTACAGCATATACCTCGGGATCAAAACAGCGAGGCCGACGCCTTCGCCAGCTTGGGGTCGTCAATCAAAGATGACGAGGTCGATTCTAGAAAGGTCGTACAGCTCATGAGATAGGTAGTGGAAAAGGCCACGCTGAGATCAATTCGACCAGTATAACTTGGGATTGGAGAAACAAATATGTAGAATATCTCAGTTCCGGTAAACTCCCCTCGGATCCAAAAGAATCGAGGGCCCTGCGTATGAAGGCGGCCCGATTCAGCTTGTCCGATGACGGAACCTTGTTCAGAAGAACATTTGGCAGCCACTCGCGATATGTCTGGGACCGAGCGAAACTGAATACATTTTAAGGGAAATCCATGAAGCTACTTGCGGGAACCATTCGGCGCCGAGCCGTTGATTCGAAAAATAATCAGAGCCGCTTATTATTGGGTCGACATGGAAAAATACGCAAAGGAGTTCGTTCGAAAATGTAACGAATGCCAAAGGCACGCCCGGATGATCCATCAACCCGGGGAGACACTCCACTCAGTCCTATCACTATGGTCGTTCAAGAAATGGGGGATGGACATCATTGGCCCTCTTCCGTACACACCAGGTAAGGCTCAATTTATACTATTTATGACTGATTATTTTTCTAAATGGGTGGAAGTGCATGCGTATGAGAAGGTTAGGGAAAAAGAAGTGATCGAATTCATTTAGGATCACATCATATGCCGATTTGGAATGCCAGCCGAGATCGTGTGCGACAACGGGAAGCAATTCATCAGTAGCAAAGTGACAAAATTCCTCGAAGATCACAAGATCAAAAGGATCTGACGCCCTACCACCCCAGTGGGAACGGACAAGCCAAATCTACCAATAAACTAATACTTCGTAATCTCAAAAAGAGATTAACCGATGCCAAAGGGAGATGGAAGAAAATATTACCCGAAGTCCTATAGGCATATCGTATGACCGAGAAATCCAGCACCGAAACCACCCCGTTCTCTCTGGTTTATGGCGCCGAAGCTTTGATACCGTTCGAGGTCGGGGAGCCAAGTGTCAGGTTCCGGTATGCAACAGAGGAATTGAACTGAAGCCATGAATACGAACTTGGAACTGTTAGATGAAAGACGTGAAGCTGCCCTTGTTCGACTAGCTGCTCAAAAGCAAAGGATCGAAAGGTATTACAACAGAAGGACCAATCTTTGATATTTTAATGTTGGGGACTTAGTACTAATGAAGGTTACACCAAACACGCGGAACCCGAATGAGGGAAAGCTGGGACCAAACTGGGAAGGACCTTACTGTATCATTAAAATCACCGGAAAGGGATCCTACAAGCTCGGAACAGAGGATGGTAAACAACTACCAAACAACTGGAACATAAGTCACTTGAAGCGGTATTACTGCTAAGGTACGATCCTGTTCTTTATTTTTGTTTGCATCACGAACTAACATTTGCGGGTGTCAAACGAGGTACTATGAATCGGGGGATACGAGATATTAAGTCTGAAAGCACGCGTTGCACTCCTTTTTCCCTTGAACCGATTTTGTCCCAAAGTGGGTTTTACGGCAAGGTTTTTAATAAGGCAATTAGTAAATCGTGCTAACTTAGAGTCGAAGGTCGATAGAAAATCGGTGACCACGGTATTCGAAGCCTATCTTCAGTCAACACCGAATACTAGAGGGCCACTTTAGCTTGGGAAGATATTTCTAGGATTGAAGGGTCAAAGATCAATAAGATTCAATGTAAGGGCCAAACGGTCAAATGAATCGTGCCCAAATAGATTGATCGAACCCTAACACAAATTGTACACATGCATGAACGAGAATCAAGAAAAGTCTCTTGTATACAAACATCCTGCCTCCGATCAAATGAGCCCAAGGCCACTTTAATTTTTGTTCGAATAACCATTCTCTCACTCGGGGACTTATCCGAAAACAAACCTATTCGAGGGGGAATAAGACCTATTAAGGCGAACCCCGAACTTTAAAGGCTAAGGCCATTTCGAGTTAACAGAACTCGAGGGGGGATAAGACCTATTAAGGCAAACCCCGAACTTTAAAGGCTAAGGCCATTTCTAGTTAACAGAACTCGAAGGGGGATAAGACCTATTAAGGCAAACCCCGAACTTTAAAGGCTAAGGCCATTTCGAGTTAACAGAACTCGAGGGGGGATGAGACCTATTAAGGCAAACCCCGAATTTAAAAGTTAAGGCCATTTCGAGTTAACGGAACTTGAGGGGGGATGAGACTTATTAAGGCAAACCCCGAACTTTAAAAGTTAAGGCCTGTTCGGGTTAACGGAACTCGAGAGGGGATGAGACCTATTAAGGTAAACCCCGAACTCTAAAGGTTAAAGCCATACCAAATTAATATTATTTGAAGGCTAAGGTATTTCAAAAGTTGCAAAAAGAAAGCTTTATATATATACATCGAAAATCCTTTCCACAAAATCGGGCAACCTCGATACACAATATCAAACATGGGAAAAGATAAAACTTGGTTGGGAGCGACTTGGTCTCAACTGGAACCCGCCTTGATATCAGAATTTCCGAGGTCGTCTCATTCTTCAGATCCGACTGAATCCTCGGAATCATCTTCCTCCGGGAAGGATAATTTTCTGGCCTCGGCCTCGGCCATCCTGGCATCTTCGATCTCCGCCGATAGATCAAAGCCTCGAGCAGAATCTCTTCAAGAACAAGCCTGCGAGATTGCCACTTCATATGATCAACTATATTCCTTGATTAATCTTAAGAGACTTCAGCATCGGCCTTATATTGAGCCACCAGTTCATCAGCCTCGGCTTTGACCACGACAACTTCCGACTTGGCCGCTTTTAGCTCGTTAGCCATATTGTCCTGATCTGAGATAATCGTGCTAATCCGAGATTGGAGCTCGTTGGTGTTCCTGGTTTGGGCCTCGATTTCATCCTTTGCCTCTCTAAGCTGAGCTTCTGTTGAAGCTAACTGTGCCTGAAAGGTCTCTTTTTCCGAGGCCAGCCGATCCATCTTGCTCCTCCACTCATCGGCCTCAGCTCTGGCCATGCTTATCTCAGATCGAAGCTTGTTAATCTGATCAAGCTTTTGCTCTATTTGCTCGACCAAGCCAGTATTGTCCTTTGGGGCAAGCTCCAGTTCGGCATGAAGATTCATCATCTCCCCTTCGAGCCGTTCATAGCGTCTCGACTCTTCCCGAAATTGGAGAAAGGCTTCATGATGAAGTACCGAGACTTGTAAACATAAAGGAGGATGTTATAATTGTTAAAATTTTAAAGTACAAAACAAAGGACATCGAATGGAGCTTATCAGAAATTACTTGATTCAACGCCTGTTGAGCTTCATTGAACAGGCAGGACGCATCCACCTCGTTCATTTTTGCCTGATCCTCCTCGATCACCAAGCACCGAAGATAACTGGCCACTTCGATAGGAGCGGAAAGAACCTTAGCATCCTCGGGAATGGTGAAAGATATGGATCGTTTTCGATCAGGGTAAGCGCTCGGCGCGGGAAATCGATCGACCAATCCTGGACTGAAGGAAATCCCGCTCGTATCGGTGGATGAGATTTTCCTCGGTACCTCTAAATTACCGAGCCCAAGAACGTCTTCCGCTGACGCGGAATCCACACCATCAAAAAAATCGCGGAAAGGGTCTTTCGATCTATGATCTCTGCCCAAGGAACGTTCTTTTTCAATTTGGGCCTCATTGAACGTTGATTTCGAGAAAGAGGGCGAATCAACCATATCAATTGGGCCTAAGACTCCCAGCAGTGCTCTCCTCATATTAGGGGAGGCCCCAGTTCTTGCCTCCACCTCGGGTCCCTTGACCTGGCGAAGGTCCGTTTCACTAGCCCCTAGTTCGGAGATCCCTCGCCCTTTAGGTTGTGACGGCTCACTAGCCACAAGGTCGAAATCCTCTAATTCCTCCTCGGACTCATCCCTCAATCGACGTAGCAAGTCCGAAGGTAACACTCGATCACTAGCACTACTCTTGGGCTTGCGAGCCAATCTTTTCCTCGTTCTCTTCTTTCCGAGGTCTGAGGAACTTGGGGCTTCTTTTCTTTTCTTCTCTTTATCCTGCTTCGAAGCAAGGAACTCGCTGGGAACATCATCGCCTATGGGCGCAGGTCTCATCTCGACATCCTTTGATAGACCTGCAAAAGAAAGGTAAAACAAGTTAGAAATAGATAGCATAAGGAACTAAGCTCGAGTGTAATTTATCTCACCATGAAGTCGGGCCTCCCACCGTCCTTTCGAAAGCTCGCGCCACGCGCGCTCGGAATATGGTCTTTGGGATACGATCCCCTCAACCCATTCTTTAAGATGAGGAATTGCAGCCGGCATCCAGGATATAGCTGCGCCATATAAAATTGATAATAGGAAGGTCGAAAGGGAGAACAGTAAACAAATTGATAAGCAGGGCCACACTTACGCTTCATATTCCATTTCTCAGGAAATGGCATATCCTCGGCCGGGATTAGGTTCAATGTTTTTACTCTAGCAAATCGACCCAACCAGCCCCGATCCTTATCCTCATCAATGCTTGAGAACGGGGCTTTGCTTGCTCAACAAGTAAGTTTTATCAACCCCCCTCGGTAGAGTCGGGGACTGTACAATCGCATAAGATGATCGACGGTGAAAGGATACCCCTCGATCTTGTTTACGAAAAAACGGAGAAGAATGAATATCCTCCAGAAAGAAGGATGAATCTGACCCAGGGCCACTTCGTACCTTTTGCAAAAAGCAATAATTACCGGGTCCAAAAGGCCCAACGTGAAGGGATAAGTATAAACACTCTAAAAACCCTCCACGTGGGTAGTGATTGCCTCTTCAGGAGCAGGAACCACCGCACACTTACCAACCCAGTTACAGTCTTCCTTTACTTTATCGAGAACTCTGTTGGTGATTGAACAGATGTATATCATGACCGGTTCGCATCGGCCTGGTAGAGAGGAAGCTTTATCGACCTTGAAATTGGCTCCGGTCGAACACCCGGTTGGTACAAACGCCTTCAGAGGGGGCTCCACTGTGGGCTCCTCAGTGACAATAGGTGAAACGTCATCAGCGGGTTGAGAAGAAGAGGGAGTTTATCTTTGAGGAACGTATTTTGAAGTCTTCGCCATTGTTTTAAATAGATGAAGAAATTAAAGGACACAGATGCAAGGAAATATAGTATGGAGATAGCTTGCGAGGTATTCTCATAAAACTAGAAAGCAGGAGGTCTTGAAGATTAGAGCGATGTAATTTTATAAAAAAGCACGAACATCTGAATATAAAGGGTGAAAGTAGATATTTATAGCCTCTCAAAACGGCGGTTCGCATCCCAAAGCGGCAAAACACCGACTGACACACACTTGATGCTTTAAAAGGCTTTTCTGATGGGACATTTTTTATTTTCGTATCACGTACGTCATAAGTTCACTGTCACTTATCAGAATGAGAATTTGGCTTTTCTGATGGGACGGTTTCGATTTCCATATCACGTACGTCATTAGTTCACTGTCACTTATCAGAATGAGAATTTGAGGCTCATATCGTTTCTCATCGTTACTCTCTAAAAAACGAGGGGACTGTCTGTACACGGTCGAAGTCAGGCCCACCTATATGTGGTCAAAATCGGGCTCGACCCTATATGGTTAATATCGAGTTCAACTATTGCTCGATAGATCGGGTTCGGAATGCGTAGGGTCGAAGATCGAACCCGAGCTTCATCGAAGCGGAACACGACGCCAAAATGTCCAACCTCGAGAACATCGAGCCCGTGATCCGAGATCGAGCCTGACTCCGAAAATGTCCAAGGGAAGATCATCAAACCTAAATGACAGAAAACTGAAAAATCCGTGATGGTATGAACATCACAGCAGGAATCTCGGCACTAATCAATAAAACTGTTTAATTAGCAAATTAGGAGATTTTTTACCTTGTACGGAGATTTTTACCTTGTAGCAGTTTACCAGATGTATGACCTCCCCACTATATAAAAGGAGAGTTGAACCATTTAAAGGGGCACTTTTTATATGAATCATCAATAGAAAGGAAAAAACAGTGATATATTGCTCTCTTGAATCATTTTATTATCAACTTGTTTCAATTTCCATTATAATCAGTTTCTGCCCGAGAAGGATCAGTCAACGGCTAAGAGTATCTAACTCGGGTGGTTTGCATCTCTTTTCCATTTATCTCTTAATTTTAATTTTCAGTTATATTATTCGTCATTTGTATCAAATTAGCCCACATATCCTTAAAATCACGTATAAATTCAATTGTTATCCGAAATTTAGGGTAAACAATAGACTAATTTTCTCATAAAATTTTCCGGTAATTGAGTTCCTTGCAGTATACACACCAAATATACGCACCGTTGTTTTTCATTTAAACAGTAAATAAATCTTCGCGTAGTTTTGTCTTTGTTCTATTTTTGGAAGTTAAATAGGAAAAGAAAAAGAAGGCTCCAACATATGTGCTGCTTTTGTTTTGATCCAAATAAAGTATATTTTCATGCCGTTCATGATAGCTTAGTTCCACAAAGTCACTGTCAATGTTATAGTTTCATTCTGTTTTACATAGGTAAATCTAAAATCTAGACGATGTGAATTCTAAGTTAAACGAGTGGTCTTAAGATATATACTTACTCTCATTTTATATAGTAATACACTTTATTTTTTTATTTTATTTCAAAAGAATAATATATTTTCTTAACAGTTATTTAATCTTAATATTTTCATCTTATCTGTAATATCTTTAATAACGTGACTTTCTAGGGTTGGCTTAATATTTTTTTTCTAAGGAAATAAACTACGCAGCGTGTGGTCGAGGAATGAATTTTAATGAATCCATTTGGTAGGATGTACTAAGGAAAATAATGCATGTTCCATCTCAAAAAAATAATACATGTGTTAGTTTTAATATTATTAATTCCTTGTTTGGTAATATTTTTCTATCTATGTATAATTAATACTTGTATTAGTTATACAACATATTCAATATTCTGACTTTAGCTTTAATACATGGATAAGCATGTATATAAACATAATTGACTTTTTAAAACTTTTAACACACCAAACTAAACAGTCTGATAAAAAATAACCGCAGCATAATTAATTACAGTACTACTAATTTCAATATTACTAATACTTTATTTATTATTATATTTTGTACACCAAACGAACCCCGAAGGTATTTTACATATGTTTGACTTGCATGATAAGAATACTTTTTTGAAAAATTAAATTTAGGTCCGGTCGAACATCACCGCACAAAGTGAAAAGAAGGAATTACCTAATTTTATCTATATTTTATTTTCTCATATATACTGTATTTTTTGTGTATGGAAAAAGTAAAAAAATAAAAATAAGCTGGTTGAGTCATTGATATTTTATTGGTGTAGTCCATGAAAACGTGTCAAAGCGTTAAGTATGATACGTCGCAGTAGCGTGACCCGCACCAATTCCATAAAGTCATTTCTAATGTCCAATTACAACAGCTCAACCAATGCCATCTTTTCATCTTCTTAATTCTTTCAATTTTCTCTCTCTTTAAACCTTAAATAAATTTGGACGCATTTCGACTATATATTAAACTGAACAGTTTCTTACTGACAAATTTTCTTTTAATCGGCGGTTGATGGAATCAAGGAGGTCGAAGAATTTGTTGGCGCCGGGGTTCAGATTTCACCCGACGGATGAGGAATTGGTGCGGTACTATCTCCGGCGAAAGATTATTGGGAAACCCTTAAGATTTGATGCAATATCAGAGATCGATATCTACAAAGTTGAACCATGGGACCTTCCTGGTAAAAAAAAGCCCTTCCTTCATTCTAGAACTTTCTTTTTTTCCTTCACTTTTTCAGTTGCTGGATTTTTGCCGCAAATTCTTAGTGTTTACTTGTTTTTGGTGAATTAGGATTATTGACAGATCTATGAAATCACACCTAATGAATTTATTCGCCGTGTACGTTTGACCATTATGTGAACTTTACACAGAGTCAGAGGCAGGGTTTAAAGTATTTATGGGTTTTGAACCCCACCGAATTCATAGCTTGTCTTAGTTACTGGATTTACAATTAAATATTTATGCATATTTAATGGATTTTCTATTACAAATGCGACGTATAAGCAAATGTTATTGGGTTTGCTCTAACCCGTAGCTAATGATCTAGCTCCGCCTCTGAGTTTATATACTCCCTCCGTGCCATTTTATATGACATTGTTTGACTGGGCGCAGAGTTTAATAAAAGAAAGACTTATGAAACATGTGGTTTAAATCATGTCATAGATACCTGTGTAGTTATAAATCATCTCAGTATGGGTTGAATGAGAAGTTTAAAGTTAAATTGTTCCTAGATATAGAAAGGTGTCATTCCTCTTGACACATCCTAAAAAGAAAAGTGTGCCATATAAGCCCCAATTCTTTTGACTGGACACAGAGATTAGAAAAGAAAGAAAGATTTTTGAGAATCTGTGGTATAAAACATGCCATTTGTGTGGCTATAAAATCTTATCAATAAGGGTAGAATGAAATGTTTAAAGTTAAATTACTTCTAAATATATAACTGGATCATTCTTTTCAGGACAGACTAAAGAAGAAAGTGTACAACAAAAAATGGGATAGAGGGAGTAATAAATTCTCTAGACACCGAATAGGGAATGGCTGTAGAGGAATTATATAGGCAAATTCAACTAAGTTGGGATGGAGGACTGATTTCTTGAGTGGTAAATTTCCGACTTAAACGAACAAGATTTCATCTCCCAGAATTTTTGGCAGTTCTCTCTTTACACTTTCTGTTCATAGCTTGAAGGCCTATAGTTCTTCACTCAGCTTCACGTCTCAACTAACATAGAACTGCTAGTTTGCATGATAAGCATTTTTTAACTGGTGTGGGAGCTCTTCCTTCAGAAGATCACCAAAATAGTTCTGACCCGTTCAATTTGCCTCCTAGCAAAATAGGCTGGTTTCATTTAGTTTTCCAGATTTTGAGACTTGTTCCGCTACCTACTCGAATTTTTAATGTTCAATTGAAAGTTAGGAGATTGGCTCGTGATTCAAATTTCTATTCAGAGTGCTCACTTGGTCTATGCCTATGTTTTGTCAGCAGCACCTACCTTCATGCATCTACGTTGATCATTTGTGTATAATATGTATAGTATGAACGTGGATTATGAGCCAAAGGACTAAGATTGACATTAAGTATTTTAGGTTTGTCCGTTAAATTTAACGGGTAAAGTTGCCACGGAGGTCACGGGTTCGAGTCGTGGAAAACAGCCTCTTGCAGAAATGCAGGGTAAGGCTCCCTACAATAGACCCTTGTGGTTCGGCCCTTCTCTATACCCCGCGCATAGCGGGAGCTTAGTGCATCGGGCTGCCTTTTTTGTTAAAAATTAACCTATTAATTTTTCAGCTGAGTATCTAGAGTATATTCTTATCTTTTTTCTCTTTTTATTTTTATAGCATGTCGGATCATTTTATCCTCCAATCTTATTGCACAGAGTGATAAATCACAACCTTGTAAACCATTGTGGATTTATTTACTAAAACATCTGATTATGCTTTTACTGAATTTGTCTTTATATATTCACGAGCTCTAGAGTAAGCTTAGCATAATGTTATCGGTGTCTTAGGTATGTCAAGGCTGAAAACAAGAGATCTGGAATGGTACTTTTTTAGCATGCTTGATAAGAAGCATGGTAATGGAGCAAAGACCAATCGGGCGACGGAACAAGGCTACTGGAAGACAACTGGAAAGGACAGGGCTGTCCATCATAAGTCTAAGGTTGTTGGGATGAAGAAGACCCTAGTATATCATAGTGGTCGGGCTCCAAAAGGTCAGAGGACTAATTGGGTTATGCATGAGTACAAACTAATTGATGAGGAGTTGGATAAAGCTGGAATTGCTCAGGTGAGATCATATGAACCTGTGGTTGTGCTTGTTCAATGCAATGCTTCCTGTGTCTCTCAACCCCTCTCCTAAACCTGGTGCTGCAGGGAAATGGAGGGAGATTGAAAATAAATTGTGAACTCTGTTTTCTATCAGGAAGCTAGAAGGAGATATTTTTCTCCCTCCATCAAACACCCCCCCCCC
>MCJB01027465.1:190659-261463 GCA_002018475.1 Nicotiana obtusifolia
TTTTTTTTTTTTTTTTTTTTTTTTTTTTTTTTGGATGGGCCTTCTGTGTTGTAGTTCTTAAATTGTTAGTGCATGTAAAATGGGTTGTAGGTTCAGTGAAGTTGCAAGAATGGCATACACTTTCTGTGATTAGTCTGAATATCTTTAGCCTTGCCGCCTCTTGAGCCTGTTAGTAGGATCTTTTTTTCTGATTTCTACTGGAAAAGTTTTGTATGAAGTTGGGTTAGAACTCTGAGTTGATGAAGCTTTTGGATGCTATATCTTGAGTCATCATGTCATGTACATTCAAATAAAAGAAAACAAGGATAGCAGCTCGTTTCCTGTTTCACACAAAATTATATTTGGATAAACTTGCTGTCTATGTTGGATAGAGGTTATATGTATCTTCTCATTTTGGTGCATGTTTCTGTTGCACCAGATTCTTGGGACTGACACACCTGTGGATGGTGCTCCACCTCCTTTCAACCGCTATTGCGAGGAAAATGCTAGCAACAGTGGGGGAACAAGTTACTCCTTTGAAGATACAGAAAAGTGGCTTCAGCCACCAGACAAGCAGGAATCATTTGATCCTGCAGTTGAAGAGAATGCGAGTACAAATCCAGTCAAGCATGAATTCATGAGTGAACCAAGCAAGAATGTGAACTCTGAAGATGTGGATTACTTGCTCAATGAACCAATTGAAACTGCAACTGATACCCTTCAATTCAATGATGGAGCATTCCTTGAAGCTAGCGATCTATCAAGACCCATTGATACGTCAAGTTTTGACATGCTTGAGGAGTACCTTACATTCTTTGATGCAGACGATGACTTCCAGAATATGGGTTTCAATCCACCAATGATGATTGGAGGTGATGATCATGTTTCTGACTTAGCATCTCTGGCTGACAAGGTAACATTACTTACTAACTCCACTTCATGTTATTGTCTTGTTCTGGTCTTCTTGAAGCTTAGCTCAGTACTTTCATGACAGAATATTGGCGAGGTAGCTGACCAACCTATTGCACCCAGTGAAGAGCCTGTAGATCAGAAGACCAATGTTGCATCATCCTCGAAACTGGAACCATCTAAATTTGGATCAGGTAGTGATAAGGGTTCTATTTGGACCTTAGTACTGATAATTACTTTAGAATATGTTACTCTTTGGCCTTTGAAGATTTGCGTAATGCGAATTTCAGTTAACGACCACAATTCTTTTCTCAAGATAACATTTTTTAATTATTTTCAATATTGCAGATTATAAGTATCCATTTATGAAGCAGGCAAGCTGCATGTTGGGGGGTATTCCTGCTCCTCCTGCATTTGCTTCAGAGTTCCCTTCAAAAGATGCAGCTTTCCGTATGAATTCTTCCTCAGAAGCATCCAGTTCAATCCATGTCACGGCTGGTTATATTCAAATAAGGAACATGACTATGAGTGGGAATGGAACAGACGCGTTGGTGGGCAAGCATGGGAATTACAACATTCTCCTATCTTTTGGCTTATCACAGCATGCTGATAGCTCCGCTAGCTTGGAATCAGTAGTTAGTATTCTTCCTGGGAAGACAATTTCGACGGCATCCTGGTGCTGGTTCTATTATCTGTTCTCTTGGATCCTTATTCTTTCCATGAGCTTCAAAATTGGGACCTTAATTCGTGCCACTTAAGGCTTCAAAAATATAGGAAGCTTAATCAAACCGGGCTCAAGCTAGTTTTTACTTGAAATTCTTGGTAGGTTATCTTGATGTTGACTAAAGTTGCATCATTATACATGATATACCTATATGTTAGTTTTTAGACAAAGCGCATTGGTGAATACTGTGCTGTTGGCATTTATGCGATCGAACATTAGTAAATTAAGTGTTGCATCGCGGACTTCACGGTGTAGCTTGGAAGCTGCAAATACTCTTTTACAGCAGTCAAATACTGTGATTTTACATAGAACCAACGTCTTTGTTTCAGATCTTCGCCATGTCATTCGTTGTGGATTTTCATGTTGTTTCTGTTCCATGTTATTACCTGCTATACTTCGCTGTTTCTTTGGTTTTTTGCAGCTACATGAGCTACTTAAGAGACTACCTTATTAGTTACTAAATGATGTCGGGAAACTATTGGAAAAGAAAGTTAATAAGCAAATTATGTTGCGTGTATTCAAGTTTTGTTTATCACAAAAACCGGCTACAATGCAGCCGATATGACTTAAAACTGTTTTTAACATCAAGCAAGATTGTTAGACCAGAGCAGTTTCTGTCAGTAGAATTTAAGTTTTATTTATTGGCAAGTGGGAAAAAGTTATCACAAGTTCAGTGTAACTTGAACGGTTTCAACTTATGGGGATCTTTGGCAAATACCCAGGCAGGGGAAACTATTTACCCGCCTCTGCCCATGTGATTTGACCCCTACCTATTTTTTTAATACCCAGTCAAAGCCAACCAAATGAAGTCAAACTAAATTACTAAACCAAGCAAAGGCAATTCAAGTCAATTCAAGCCAAGTCAAGCCAAATGGAAGTCCAATTTAACCCAAGCCAGGTCAAACCAAGTCAAGACAAATCAAGCTAAGCTAAGTCAAATGGATAATAGGTGGGTAGGTAAGGGTGATTAGTTTTATTTGAGTAGGTATATATTAAATATAATTTTCAAATACGTAGGAAAGAGTCATTATATTAAGCTCAACGTGTATGTTGCATTAAAAAAAATTTATTATAAAAGGTCACCTTGTCGGTGAGGGGTTAGGCTGGACCCCTACCTATATATATATATAACAAAAGAGGAGTACATGAAAGAGGACGTAAACCTTAACTTCCAATGCCTGATGGTATGGATTACTACATACATGTGTCAAAAAAGGTAATATTGAGGAGTACAGCTCCTTTACATTTTGTACTCTATGAAAATGTACCAAAAAAAACTATGAATATAACGCAATTATCCATAATCAAATGACAAGCGTCTTGTCTGAGCTTTGATCCTAAAGCTTGGCCACCCATGAATGTCATTCTTCAAGAAGCTTTTGGTTACCAGGGTGAGAGTCAAATCCTGTGTGAAGAAAGAACTATGCTTTATGTGTTCACCCAAATTGGTTAAGTAATCCGCTATTTCATTGACTTCCCTGAAACAGTGTTGAAATACGAAGTTGCCTTGAGTCTTCAAATCTCTGATCTTCCTTATAATCTATTTAATCTGCCATGAAGGTCTGAGCTTCCCATTAATCATCCCGATAATGACCATTGAGTCCGACTCCACTACAGCGTTTAGATGACCATTATCAATATACCATTGCAATCCAATAAGTAGTGCTCTAGCTTCAGCTACATTGTTAGAGCATATTCAAATGAAGAAGAGAAGGCCATAATTAGCTTGCCTCTATTATCTCTCAGAATTCCACCTCTACCTGCACTTTCAGGATTCCCTTTGCTGCATCTGTTAGTATTTAATTTAACTATACCAGGACTATGCTTCACCCAATTGATACATGGAATGTTAATTTTGGGCTTAAGCTTCTCAATTTGGTCACATGCATCATGTTATTGTTGATTCAGAGTGATTGAAGGAAATTGAGAGTTGATCAATAGCCTTATCAGGTGAATGATTTGGTTTATGACTCTCCCAGCTGTAGTATTCATGTCTTCACATTTAGTACTACACTTCGCATTCCATAATTCCCAGCAGATAACAAAAGGAAGGTACTGAAGCAAAAAATAAATGTACCCTGGTGAGATCATTTGTAAGCCACCGGTGCATCAATGTGCTCTTGATACTTCCATTCATGATAGAAACTCCACATGTTTCAGAAAAATAATTCCAAACATCCCTAGCTAGCTCTCCATTTCTGAAAATATGATTAGTAGTTTCTGCGGCCCCATTTCTATAACAACATCATTTTGATGGGCCATTAATATTAAACTTATACAAAGCATCATCTGTAGGAAGTTTTTTAGCCACGAGTCTGGTCATGAAAAAATAAACTTTGAAAGGGAGTTTAGAATGCCAAGCTTTGACTGCAAGTAACTACCTTAGTTTTCCTCAGATTCTTCCAAGCATATTTACAAGTAAAGTGACCATTTTGATCTGGTGTCCATATAGGAAAATTTTTGTCTTCATCAAAGATCACAATGTTTAGAACTTGTGAGACCACTGATCAAGGGAGGACCTCCTGTAGCTTAATTCCATGTGTCTTCCTCCATTAATTCAGGAACTTGATTTTTTTGGATTTATAATTTTGGTTAGAGAATTTACTTAAAGGTCCAATACCAATCCAATTATTCCACCAAAAGGAGAGATATTCTTATGCAATTTTTCATATAATGAATTTTTCAAAATCTTTCCTGGAGTCTTTTCCATGTATGAGACTGACATGCTGTCTATTTCTTTGCAACTGAATGAGATCTTGGGCAGTATTTGACTTCCATAAATTCTCTCCACAGGCTTTTCTTTGTTCTAAAATTCCACCACAACTTAGCACCAAGGATATCACTATAGTCTTGTATTGATCGGATCTCTGTACCTCCTTCCTCCGTAGGATAGCATAGTTCGCTCCAGGCCACCCAATGATGTTTCTTCTTGTCCCCTGTATCGCTCCAAAAAAAATTGGCAATTATCTTTTCCAACTGTTGTCTTAGGCAGCTGTACAACTGATAGAGTGTGGAGTGGTATGGATTGAAGAACAGCTTTGATTAGAACAGCTCTGTCACCATATGATAGCATCTTGCCCTGCATCTTTGCTGAAACTTTGGATACCAGATCCCCAAAGTACATGACTTTTTTCCTTCCAAAATAAATGGGGCATCCCAAGTAGTTGAATGGAAATGGAGCGAGTGAATCCTGTTAGCTGAGTGTCCTTTATGATTGATTGTGAAGTGTTAGGAACCATTACGAAACAGGATTTTGACTTGTTCACTAGCTGCCCTGTGCATTTTTCATAAGCCGACAGCTTCTTCATTGTAGCAATGAGTGATAGTGGATCCCAGATGAAAATAAAATTATGTCATCAGCATAGCTCAAATGTGTAATAATAGGACATCCTCTGTCAACTGCATATGGAATGATACTTTCTTCTTTCAGTTGTTCCATGAGTTTGGTCAATAATTCTGCCCCAATAATGAATAGCGATGGGGAGAGTGGATCTCCCTGCTTAATGCATCTATCGGATTTGAAAAAATAATATCTGCCTTCATTGATATTGACTGTGTACCAATTGTTAGCAATCAATCGTCATATCATGTCTGTCCATTCTTCTGAGAATTCAAATTTCCTAAGAGCTTGACAAAGGTAGTCCTAGTTAACTCTATCAAAAGCTTTGGCCATGCCAAGCTTCGTAGTGACATTTTCGTTTGCATTTGGCTTCTTGATATTGTGAATAAAATCTTGAATGAGCATTATATTTTCTGTGATGGACTTATCCTTTAAAAAGCCAGCTTGATTGGGTAATACCACCTTATGTATCACTGCAGCCAATCTAGTGTTCAGGAGCTTGGATATAATCTTGCAACTGAAATTCTTAAGACTGGTTGGTCTCATCTTTGTGAAACTTTGTGGACGTGTCACCTTTGGTATCAGGATAAGGCATGTATGAGTAAAAGATTTGAGTAATTGAGAACCTGCAAAAAATTTCACAAATCATGTTAGTTAAGTCTGCTGAGATGACATCCCAACATTTTTGGTAAAATCTCCCAGATACTCCATCTGGCCCAGGTGCACTGTCAGGGCTCATTGAGAAGACAGCTTCCTTCAGCTCTTCCTTTGCTGGTATTGCACACAACATATCATTCTCTTCTGCATTAATCACATTAAGTAGGCATTGCAGACAACTAAGATCACTGAGAGAGTTGTCTTCAGAGAATTGAGCTTCAAAATGCTTAATGGCTTCCATTGCAATTGCATCATTTCCTTCTACCCAAGTGCTGTCAGACATCTTAATCTTTTAAATACAAAGTCTCCTTCTTCTAGCACTCATCAATATGTGAAAGAATTTGGAGTTAGACATCTCCTTCTTTGAACCACTGCATTCTAGATTTTTGTCTCCAATAGGCCTCCTCCTTCTTCAAATTCATGATCAGTTGTGCATTAGCCCCATTGTATGCCACCCTATTCATATCTGTATTGTCCTCAATGTATTTCTCCTCTAGTTTCGCCACTTTGATCTCTATTTTTTTGTGTTATCAAAAATGTTTCCATTACAGTTTTTGGACCACCATGACAACCTCCTGTTCTTTAGCTTTAGGCGGATCTCCACATATGAGAGCCTACCACATCCTCATCCCATGCTTGCTTTACTACATTCATGAATCTTGGTTCTTGGACACAAAAGTCTAAGAATATGAAGTAGCTTTGTGATGTTGATGTTGTGACTGAAATCATTAGAGGTGAGTGGTATGACCTTGTCCTCACTAAATGAGTAAACATCAGTGTTTACAAATTTTTGTGAACACTCATTGTTCATGAATGCTCTATCAAGTCTCCCAAACTCTTGCCCTTCTGCTCCAACCATTACACCATGTAAAACCATACCTAATGTAACCAACATCAATGAGAGAACAGTCCATAATACAATTGAGAAATGGAATGCTCTTTGCCATTGAGTGTGGCCTACCTCCTTTTTTTTTCTTCTGGTGCCAGAATGCAGTTGAAGTCCTCAGCAATTAACCAAGGTAGGTCAATGCTATTTGCTATACCCTAAGGTCTGCCCACAGTGACTCTCTTAAGTATCTTTTATACTTAGCATACACAACTGTGAGCAAAACAAATAACATCATAGCTATTGAAATAACATGTAGCTTGTTGTTCTGTGTCTTGAATAATGTTGCAATCAAACTGTTGATCCCAAAATAACCAGATCTTGTTATTGCAATTAGAGTATGCTCCTTCTTCTAAACTTGCCTATTTTTGATCTCCTACAGAATGGTTCCATTAGATCCATAAATACGAGCTTGTGTTTTCTCTTGAGTTGATTAAGTCTATCAAAGGCGCCATGTGATTTGATGCCTCTCACGTTCCAAAATATGGACTTAATCAAAAACTAGATGGATGATGATGATTTAGACTATGATCTGGTCACAGTTGCCTGATTTTTAGCCTGATTTTTTGTTCTTCCTCATATGTTCCCTCTTGTGGCTTTTCCTCCCCTAGAAGATTGAAGTCCTCTAGGTGATAAATTCATATTCTCAGTAATCTCTCCAAAAGTCACTGCCACATCCGGTTCTACTGGTACGAGGTTGAAAACTTGTAGTAGTTGCTCTACTTCTCCATCACTTGAGGTGGAGTTTTCCTCCACACTTTCATAATCTTCTTCACTTGTGTCTTCCACCTCCTCTTCTTCAGTGTCTATGTCTTCATCAGTTGATATTTCTTCCCCTGGCACCTCTTCCTCCTGCTCTTTTTGAACAGTTGAATGTGCATCTCATTTTCTGGTGGTTGGTTGTTTTAGCTGGTTCTTTGTTATGGTTATTGTTTTATATGGCTAGAGTTGGGTGACTAGTCTTTATTTTGATCTGGTTCAGGTTTTTTTGGATGGTTATATTTTATTTTTTGTTTTTGGTTATCTGTGTTGTGGTTGATTGTGTTGGTCTTGATATTTTGGACTTGTGTTTGGTCTTTGTTGTGTCTACATGGGGGCTAGTTTGAATTTTGTCACACTCTGAAGTTTGAGCTACAAAAACAGATTCAACAAACTCCTCGTTAGCTACTACTTGATCCTCCAGTGGACTGTTTTATTCACCTTCTTGTTCCTTCTTCTTTTAGCCTTAGCTTTTGGTTCTGCATTTTGTTCTGTCTCTTTCCTTTTGTTCTAATTCTTTTCCTTCATCTGATGCACTCTTCTCGTCCCTTTTTTGCTTGTCATTTGCATTTGCCTGCCTTTGAACTTGTTGAATGCTACAGCGGCCCTTTCCTGATCCCTCGTCTAGATCTTTCATCCTGTTCTGGTTTGTTGAATCTAGTTCTTTGATAACAACACCTTGCCCCTTTTGAGAAGTTTGTTTGTTTTTCTTTCCAGTAACCTCCTTAAACCTATCATCATTTGTTTCCTGAATATCCTTCATGCTTTTCTGCTTTTTCTTAGAAGCTTTAGACATTTGATCTGTAGCTTTATTTCTACATTCTGCTTCTTCATTCCCCTGTTTTCGACGATATTGACAGTAGTTAAGGCTCCTTCATATTCCACTTTTAGCCATTCGTCATCATCAGTACTATCTGTCCTTTTGTAGCCCAACCATATCTTATCCTGCCTAGCCTTGATCAAGTCAATTTCTATCTTGAATTTAGCCACATTTCCCCTGGATTTGGAGTACGTAGCTTGGTCAAGGGGTACAGCAGTCTCAATAGACTGAATCATTTTGGATACTATATCCCACCAGAATAAGTGTCTAAGGCAACTTATGTATAATTCATACTGGGACAATAGAGATCTTTTGATCTGGTTTGAAGTCTAGTGTTTATTCACACCTTTTTCTAATGTAGAAAACTTTTGCAGCATCGATAGATACGAGTATTTCCGAGTGATGGCTGCTAAATTGTTTTAGTGTTGAACATAATTTGGACAAACATCTAAAACTGCAGTACAAAAATTCAGGGAACCAAAGCTTATAATAAGCATCTAATGATAAAGGTGGTAAAGTCGGAAGCACATAAATTAGTTTAATTTAAAATATTTTTATTCCAAGAGATTAAAGTAAACTATAATAACAGTAACAATCTATAATATGTCTAATTTGATGACTTAAAAAATAAAGTAAAAGAACGTGTTGTAAGCGGTGATAAAAATATATCGATAGTGTAAAATAATTTTAAACTCTCATTGCATATAGGTTAGAATAAAATTCAAATTTAATTCTGTTGAGGTTAAATGACTTGCTTTACAGAGTCCATTCCCTAGTACAAAGAATTTTAGCCACGATTCAAATTCCAAAGTGAGCACTAAGAAAGTCGGCTAAGAATTCCTGATTTGACCAACGAATTCACCACCTTAATTAGCAATTATAACATCACCTATTCGTTGGACGTTAATTATAAGATGCGGAATCATGATGGACTTTGTAATATTGCTAAGGACTGACAACGATATATGATTATCAAGTCTATAGCACAAACAGAGGGAAAAAAAATGTAAGAATAAGATAGAGCTGGTGCAGCTAATTAATTGACAATTGTCATATCTTATGTTGCTCGAACTCGTCAAAAATATCGAGGAGTGTATGTCGAATCTTTCAAAAATAGAACTTTTAAAAATCCAATATAATTGCAGAAGCATTGATGGAAAATTCGAGCAACATAAAATATAGGCCTACGTACTGAACGTCACCTTCCTAGAAGGATTCAAGTGGGAGCTTAATTTTCCAGTTGTAATGCTCAATCCTTCCAAATTTATATGACATTATTTTCATTTGAGACATCTCGAGAAGTTTGACCATTTGACAGAAGTATTATTCTAAACTACTGCCTAAAAATGAAATTTTTGGAATTTGAACTCACCCGAGATTTGTCCCGAGTGCAGGCAAACTATATATCGAGGAGTTAATACATTGATAGGTGAGGCAGTTGTGTTTAATGTCTTGGATTGTATTACTATAACATTTGTCTTGTACGACTAATATACTACGTAACTTAAAATAAAATTTAAAGTTTGTAATTAAACAAACGTTGTCATATGAAATAAGATAGAAAAGTAAGAAATAAGTAAGCAAACAGTACGTTTGAAATATCACATCAACCATAGAAGACAAGAGAACGATTTTTAAAGAGCACTATAAAATTGGAGCTTCGGTGAGAAAAACTACCTAGTATCAATATTGATGGCAGATAATAAATATCGATCAGAATAATTAAGATATGCACACGGTTGGGACTTGGGACATCATGTACCTTACTTTATAAATTAAAAAAAGGCATTATAAGACTGGACTGTTAATTTTAGGGACGGAGCTAAGGTATTAGGTATATGTTGATCGGTCTAATTTAATAACTTTTGTTTAGACTCTATATCTGTATTAGAAAGTTTATTAAATATGTATAAATTAATTACAAATTCAGTAAGACTAAGACGGGCTATGAATTTCGTAACAAATTCAGAACTCATAAACTTCAAATTTTGTATCGGGGCCTGTTGGAAATTTAACCCAGATTAATTAGTATTCCTAAGTTGTCTAGGATTTGGTATTACTAGATTACTTAATTCATGTCTAGTTAGGTTTTATTTACCAAATTCATATTGGAATAGGTTTTGTTAGTTTAGTCAAATTTGGTTTGTAGTATTATAAATTGGTGTGCTACTACATATTTTCTATTGTAGAGAGGTAGCTATAATATAGAGAGATTCAAGAGTTATATGAGTTGTAAAAAAACCTCCTACCACATTCTCCCTTAAATTTAATAAATTCTTCTATATAAGCCTTTGTTGAATTTATTGCTTGTGCCTAAATTATTTTTCGGATTATTTTAATCATTTGGTCTGATTGATGTGGGTGCTAAGGTGCTATGATTGAGTTTCAAAGAGAAAGCAAAGCGTGCTGTGGCATATGGCCACCACAAAGCAAAGCAAAGAAAGAAAAGCAGACATTTGTCATTCAAAGAGTGAACTCCAACCTCCATTTCTCCACTCCCACTAATAACCATTGAGATGAAAAGGAATTTAGGGTAGGTGAGTTAGTGGCTATTTGTGGTCTTCATTGGTTCTTAGGGCTTCCCAGAATTCCATGTCCAAACCGTATCCAATCAAAAGGCAACATATTGAAGAACTTCTAGTAACCCCTTCTTGTTATTCAATCAAGTTAAGAAGAATCTTTCTCTTTTCATATTGGACCATGGACGCATCTTTGGCAAGGGTATTTCTAGTCTACCATAGTTGTATATAACTACTGCAAATCTCGAAAGTATTGGAACGAAATAAACTTAATAGAGACGAATTTATATAGAGAATTAATTCACATAACCTCTTTATAATAGTATCTCTATATAATAATCATTCACTAAAAAAGTTAAGTTCTTTTAAGAATTGATTTTTTAAGTGATATTTACCTCTCTATAATAGCTTTTTACCTATAACAGCAACAGTCATATTTATAGCAGAACGCTCTTTGTAAAATTACCTCTCTATAACAGCCATATAAAATATTTAAGGTTACTAATAATAATTCTAAAAATATGCACACAATCTTTTCCATTGAACGAAGTTTCTATTTTACATAAGACATAAGATTTCAAGATTTGCATATGATATCTTTTCCATTGGACAAATGCCAAAAAATATTTGGATAGAAGATTTAACTATTAAGCTCTTAGATTGTCTTCAAGGGAAAGCTATTGGATACTTTTTTGCTGAAAATTCGCTAGTAAAATAATAAAATATATGAAACAAGCTACAATTACAAAGTTCTTTCATTAATCTTGAAACAATTTATTTTTCTAAGTAGCTTTAAAATGTGCGGCTTAGAGTTTAAATCTTCATACATTTAGTTATGAATTTATTAATAATGTATTAGCATTCTTCAATATTTAACAAGTGAAATATGCATATCTTTTGAGATATTAAATTTGAATAATTTTCTTATCTTTTATATATAACATTGAAAAAGGAATTATAGTTGATTTTGGGATAATTTTTATCTATAACGGCCAAAAAATATTTAAACCTTAATGTTGTTATAGGTATATAACAGTCATTTATTATAAAAATTAAAAACTAGACTGTTATAAAAAGGATTGACTGTAGTCAAGACGTAATTGATTGATTGTTGCAAACAATGTAGGAGCACTATTAATTAACAAAACTTTATCTTCATTTTCATTTTTCTAGTTGCTTCTCTAAATTGACCCCATAAGATAATAGTACTACTATATGCATGGTTCTAGGGAAAGTGAGAGTATTTACGTTCTCGGACACTACAATGGAAGCGTGTTAAATCAATAACAAACCTTAAACGTCTTTATTATGTATATATACTTTATTCTGTCTCCATTTACAAAAAGCCACGCTGACACAACATGTGTTGCGACCAAGAGATTTACATGGAGAAATAGAATGAGCGTGTATAAGATCATATAACTTGTACCTAACACATTGGGGCTGCTCTAATGGCTTGGGCAGTGAGGCCGTCCCTTAAGTCCCTAAAATTTGAAGATTTTAAATTATTATTATTATTATTATTATTATTATTATTATTATAAAGAAAAGTATTACAGTTTTTTTTTTTTTTTTGTTACTTGATTGAGGTTATTTTATATCAATAAATTCATATATTATGATAATTTTCTTTACTGATTAATTAGTATATTTAATTCAGTCTTCAATTTTAATTTTATCTTTTTTATATAGGAATTAAGTTATATATATCAACAACATAATGAATTTTGTTTATAATGTTCTCTCAAACTGCATGAACACAAAAGTATTCATGCACTGGTTTTCTTATAGCATAATTCGACATATTATATTAGGTTATTTATAATTTATTTTAGATATTCACCAATAAGTGCTACTTAATAGAATGAACTACAATTATCGTTTAAATTGATCATAAGGAGTAAATATTTTTGACACTGTTAATGCTCAAAACTTAAGCTATTACATTATGTACGTTTATTTCTTTTTCTTATTTCTGATGATAGCCAAATTAAAATTTGTGGACCTCAAATCCGATAGTCCACCACTTTATTTTTTATGCTCTTCTTCCTTTCTTATTTTTGAAATTTAATTATTTTTGTCTTAAATGATTAATTTATTGTTTAGAAAGTAAATTTTATTATTAGTATAAATATTTTATAAAATAAATTTAAGGGTCTTTCAATATAATTTTGCCTTAGGCGACGAGATCCATTGAGCCACCCATGCTTACACAGAATAATATTAAGCTTGCATATGGAGGTCACTAAAAATTTGTAGTAAAATGAGGACAGAATGACAGAGTGGGAATGTGTCTGGATCTCTTTGGCCCCATTATCCTAAGTAGAAAGAGGGAGCAAACTGTATTCATCTCTAATAATATAATTTTGCATGAAGCTAGATAAGTTTATATTATACTATAAATTATAATACAGCCACCTAAATTACTAACACCACTATCTCAAATAAACGCGTTCATATTTCCTCTTCCAATAATATATTTAGAAAAACCATGCAACTGAAAAAAGTTAGATTTCGGAGTGCCTATAAATAAGAAGACTACCTTAAACTTGTCATTCACGATCATAAGTGTTTCCTCTCTTGTCAAGTGACACGTTCCTTAGAAATATTGCATTAACACAAGTAATTATTATTGTACTTGATAATAGACTGCATTTGGAAGTTTAGAATGGGGTATTCCAAAATTATAGGAGCAGCATTATTGATATTGCTCTTTGTTGATCTTGCTTTTGCTGCAAGATTTTATGGCGCAAGAGGAGGCGGTGGAGGTGGTGGAGGTGGTGGAGGTGGTGGTGGAGGGTCAGCTTTGGGTGCAGGTTCAGGTTATGGTTCAGGGTATGGCTCTGGGGAAGGCTCTGGATATGGTGAGGCTGATGGAGTGTTTGGAAGTGGTGGAGGTGGCGGCGGCGGTGGTGGTGGTGGTGGTGGAGGAGCAAACTCGGGAAGGGGTAGTGGCTCTGGATATGGTTCTGGATATGGCTCAGGGTATGGATCGGGTGGAGGAATAGGAAGGGGTGGTGGTGGTGGAGGCGGAGGTGGCCAAGGTGGTGGAGGTGGTGGTGGCAGCAGCTCAGGATATGGTTCAGGTAGTGGTAGTGGTTCTGGTTATGGAAGTGGTGGTGGAAGAGGAGGAGGAGGAGGAGGAGGTGGTGGTGGTGGAGGAGGCGACGGTGCAAACGGCGGGAGTGGTTTTGGTGGCGGAGCTGGTGAAGGCCACGGAGATGGAGATGTACCGTTTAATCCTACTATTGAAGATTGAATAAGGCCTTTATACGATATTTGGTGTATCACCATTTTCACCGATTTTGCTCAAATATAGTTTAGATAATAAAGAAATAAAAGGCAAATTGTAGCAAACTATATTCTTTAAAAAACATTTTTTTCTTCGCTAATTAATGTTTTTGTTATTCCTAATTTTGTCGATTTTGGTGATATGAATTCTCTATATTATTTTGATAAATAATGTAAAACAACTATAGTCAAATATTTTAGATGGCAACATAATTCAAGAACAAAGCTTGGAAAATATGATAAAATTAGGACAATACGTTATGCGCTAGCGCTACACATAATTCTTTCTTGATTCCAAGTATTAAATACACTTGCATATTTCCAAAATCTTGTCTGTTACCATTCAAGAAAACACCGAAATTCTAAAAATTGTTATTTCATTCACTTTAATTAATTCTAGGTGTCTCGTTTGCACACAATTACATTCAAATTTAAATTGGAAAAAGGAAGTTAATAAAATCAACCATTTGGTATTCAGATACTACTAATATTTAGTGGGTTCCAAAACCTTTCTTTGTAATTTTTCTCAAAATAATCAAAATAATAAATTAAATCTTGAAAGGAGACAGATTAACGATTTGGACTTACAAGATCATATTCAAAACTTTAAACAAGTTATTAAGCTCATCAAATTAAATTAAACTCTCCAATTTCAAAGAAAAAAGGGGAGGGGGGAATGAAAATTTTCAGTTATTAATGTGAGGAGGAAAAAGAGGTTAAGAAACCTTAAACCAAATATAAATTTTTCTTCACATGGCTAGATCATAAATCAAACAATCACTAGCAAGAATTGTCACACCATTCTATTCCAAATATGATTAAGTAGCTCCTGGGCTGAGAGCTATTATTCTTTTGATGGGTGTCGTAATATTCTATTTCCGGTATTTTTATATATTATTTTAAAGATTTATAATACTTCTTTTTTATTTGATGGAATTTCAATGAATTAGATCTATAAGAACCGTAAAGTACTTGCTTTTGAGTCCAAAATGTATTTACTCCAATTTCGGGTGCATTCTATTTTTTTTTGGTAGTTCAATCGTGAAATTTCTTTGTTTATGTATTTCCGGAGTAATTCATCCCATTGATAGTACATGGTAGGGGTGTACACAGGTCGGGTGAGTTCGGCTTTTTCAATTATCAAAGTAAACTAATGGTATCGGATTTTTAAATCTATAAACCAAACTAAACTAATAAAGTCGGATTTTTCAATCTCTGGTTTTCTCTGATTTTACGGTTTTCTTCGGGTTTTCCAATTTTTTTCCTGGTAAAGTCTTCATAAGCACAAAATATGTAATTTGTGTTCCAAATATTGCTTTAGTAATACAATTATATAATGTATTTTTCCAAAAAAATAACACAATAATATGAGATAAGTCATAGCATTATACTAAAATATTCAATAATAAAGATAAAAAAATTGGTAGCAAATATTGCTAACTAATAAGCCATAATGAAAATCAACGTAATCTAAAATAGTATATATGTCATACTAAAATAAGTATAGCTAATAAGTATTATCAATTACGTAATTAAGCAATAAAGAAAAAGATAAACTAAGTTATGCATTTTCATTATAAATCAATATGAAACTAAAAAATAGATATCCAACACTATCATCATTCCCAGTTGAATTGAATTTCTTTTGAAGACATTAGTATTGATTTAAACTTTGTTTGAGTTACTACATTTATGTGCTAGAATGTTAAGTCTAAACTTGAAATAATACGTTAAGAGATAAAATTGTGAAAAACTTTAATAACAAAATATTTATAAATTATATTACAATAAAAATTTATATGTATAAAATATTTTTAAAAATTGTATAAATATGCTATCGTGTTAGTTTGATTTCGGTTTGACTTTTTTTTGTTAAAACCAAACCAAAGCAAATCAATTATAGTTGGATTTTTTTTTCCAATACCAAACTACAATCGGGTCTTTTTTCTGGTTTGACTCAGATTATTGGTTTGGTGCGATTTTATCGATTTTCTTTATACACCCCTAATATAGAGAATGTGTCAATCATCTTGATAGAGATGGTTCTAATTCGTCATATATTATTCTAATATTTGTAACACGAAATAGATTAAGAAATATTTGAACCATTATTCATACTTAATTTATTTAAAGCTAAAACATAATGTCTAATAGAACATGTAATTTTTTCCTTTCACAATTAATTACCATTACGTATATCTTCTTAATCACATTCAGTTCTATGCTTCTGGCGTTTCCATTTTGTAAATGTGATATTAATTACTTTCATTAACAATTCCTAACTATATACTGTTACGTTACCACTACTCTTTAGTATTTAAGCTCGTCCTAAACATCTCAAATTATTCATCCAATTTCAGTGCAAAACACTTATACGAGAAGAGCCAAGTAAGAAACCATTTTCTTCTTTGTTGTTAATGTTGCTTATATTACTGCTAAAAATGCAACATAATTACATTTATCTTTCTACTTTCTGTGATTACTATAGTGTTTATACGGTTAATCTTTTCTATTTGACGAGATATAATGGAATGTCCACATTTATCAAATAGTGTTTAAACCTTTTTATTTTTATTTGGATTATATGAGTTGAGTTTAAACAAAAAAAATATGATTTGTATAGCTAAGTCCAACTTATTGCACATCATCACTAACTGCAATAAGATGAAATTGTGATTTTGGTATGGGAACTTATTTTATATCTTTTTCTAAAAAAAATCTTGTACTACCTTCGCACTTTTTGAACAGTACTAACTAAGCTGTGTTATTTATGGTGCAGTGGCAAGTGCAAAGAGGAGTAGCAGGTTGGTTCTTTTATGTATTGTGTGTGTTTTTGTGCAAACAACATATGCAAGGAAGCTTCTACAATTTCCATCTGGAAACATCCTCGGCTTTGGCGGTATTGACCAAATTATCGGAAATGTTGCCGGAGGTGGAGGTGGAGGCGGCGGCGGCGGAGGAGGAGGTTCAGATGGTGGAACCGGTTGGGGAATTGGAGGTGGATCCGGCTTTTTTAGTGGCTCAGGCAATGCCGGCGGCGGCGGCGGTGGTGGAGGAGGAGGAGGAGGAGGAGGTGTTGATGGTGGATCTGGTCAGGGGTTTGGAATTGGCTGGGGTAGTGGATCAGGTAGCAATGGAGGTGGTGGCGGCGGAGGAGGAGGCGGTGGCGGTGGTTCAGACGGCGGGAGTGGTTTTGGTGGCGGAGCTGGTCAAGGCTATGGAGTGGGAGTGGTGGCGACTCTTGATCCTAGTATTGAAGATTGAATAAGGCCTTTTTTTGGCGATCACCATTTTCACCGGATTTTGTTCAAATATAGGTTTAAAATAAAGAAATAAGAGGGAAATTGTGGCAAACCATATACTTTAATGAAATTTTTTTACGGAATAATGTTATAGGTATTTCTTATTTTATCGATTTTGAGTTTGAGAATTGTTTTTGAAATTATGTTATAGATATTACTACGTCGTTTGACGGTTCCAGAATTTTTTTTGGTTGTCCTTTTTTGTTAATTTTTTTTATTATATATGAAGGTGAGAAATCCTCACCAACAAAATAAAAGTTTAAATAATCGACCAATTGAGCCACAAAGATTTTTCTTTTGTTATTTTTTATTAAAATTATGAATTAAATCTTGAATTCCAATGTTACATGTTTAATTCATAATTCATAACAAATGTTAAATCATGAAGGCAAATTTTAAGAGTTAAGAGAGTTGTAGAGGGATATTTGAATGGAAACTGATTGAGATGGTGTTTGATTGTTAATTGTCATAGAATTCCGCCTGCGAAGAAGAGGATAAAGGCGACTAGTCTTCTAATGACTGGTTAGTTTATCTCATCAATTGGGATAAGACTACCGTTGGACCCTAAAAATAGATAACAATTAAATTTGTAAGTGGTTTTACGGATACACAGATTATTTCAATACAAACGATAAGTTAGTGTTAGATTAAACAAATAAAGATATAGTGAATCCACGTGAGGAGGATAATTCCAGCCTTGATAAAATATCCACCCTCGATCCGAATTTACGATGGTTAGCACTGGTGAACGAGAATAAGAGCTATGAATAACAGTGAAAATAATAGTATATTTGGGATGCATGTTACAATGTGTTCAATGAGTAATCAAACTCCCTGTTATGTCGTAGGGGGGTTTACCCTAAGTACAATTTTATAAGATGTAAAAATCTCTCGTTTAACTGATTACTAGATTTCCGTTGGTGCATGCCGAAATCTGCGTCATGATATCCGATTGGTCGCGGATATTACAACCTTCCATTAATCGTGTTCGATTGCCGAATAATGCTCTTCGAATATCGATTCCAGGGTCGTAGCCTCGACATACTCGAGGGCGGGCGTCGTGCCCCGATGATTGATCGAATGAGTCCCTTATCTCGATTCTGATTCCTTATCATCACGTTCCATACCCGATTTATTTTATCAGGAACCGAGCCGGCTTCTGGGCAAATAAAGTTGTTCCACAGTGCACAGAATAGAGTAATAGACCATATTATTGGCTAATTACCATAACGTAACTCTTCCTAGTTAATTAATCACATTCAATTCTATACTTCATATGTTTCCGTTTTGTACAAGTAATTAATTACATTCATTAACAATCCCCAGCCATGTACTGTGTTTGTTACCTTATCACTACCCTACAGTATTTAAACGCGTCCTAAACATCTCAATATATTCATCCAATTGCTTAGCTCTGCTCTGAGGTAATTTCAGTGGCAAAACACATGCGAGAAGAGCCAAAGAAAGAAACCATTCTCATCTTAATTTGTTGTTAATATTGATTATAATTTATATTACTGCTAAATATGCAACATAATTACATTTATCTTTCTATTTTTAGTGGTAATAATAATATTTAGACAGTTAATTTTTAAAAAAAAACTAATTAAGCTGTGCTACTCTATGGTTAGTGTTAACAACAAGTGCAAAGATGTGTAGCAAGTTGGTTCTGTTGTTTGTTCTGTGTGTTTGTGTGCAAACAATATATGCAAGGAAGCTTCTACAATTTCCATCCGGAAACATCCTCGGCTTTGACGGAATTGACCAAATTATAGAAATGTTGCCGGCGGCGGCGGCGGCGGAGGAGGTTCAGATGGTGGATGGGGAATAGGAGGTGGAGCTGGCTATTTTACTGGATAAGGCAGTGGCGGTGGTGGAGGTGGCGGTGGCGGAGGAGGAGGTGAGAATGGCGGATTTGGTGGGGGGTAGGAGGTGGTTGGGGTGGATCAGGTAGCGGCGGCGGTGGAGGAGGCGGCGGTGAAAACGGCGGGGGTGGTTTGGTGGCGGAGCTGGTGAAGGACATGGAAATGTGACGTTTGATCCTACTATTGAAGATTGAGTTACATTAGCTTTTTGGTAATCACCATTTTCACCGGATTTTTCTCAAATAAACTATGTTTATAATAAAGAAATAAAAGGCAAACCATATTCTTTAGTAAACTTTTCTTTTTTCACTAAATGTTGTAATTGTTATTCCTAATTTTGTCGATTTTGTTTAAGAATTGTTTTTGAAATTATTTTATATTCACAATAGTTAAACTAAGGCTACTCAATTATGTGAAATTTCTATTATTTTGATAATAATCAATCTAAAACAACTATAATTAAGAACGTAATTCAAGAACAAAGCTTGGGAAACATGAAAAATTAGGAAAATACGTCATACGCTACACATAATTCTTTCTTGGTTCCGAGCATTAAAAACATTTACATATTTCAAGATGCTATTTTACTTCCTTTCTTTTACACGCAATTACGAAAAACAAAATAAAATTTTACTTTATTCAAATTAAAGTGGATAAAAAAGTGACAATAAAATCAACCATTTGAATGATTTAGATACTAGTACTACTATTGTTAGCGCGTTTCAAAACCTTTTTATTTTTCCATTTATTTAAAAAAATGGTGAATTAATCTTTACATAATTCAGATCAAGTGGGTGTTTAGACATAAGAATTGTAAAATTTTTTAAAAAAAAGAATATTTTTTTCTAGCGAAAATTGTATTTGAAAGTTAGAGTTGTGTTAGGACGTGAATATAATTTTGGACTGTTTTTGAATTTTCATGAGTAATCTGAAGTGAAAAAAATAGCTTTTTGAAGTTTTTTAAAAATTTTAAAAAATTTACGAAATTTATCTTTAAGTGAAAATCAAAAGTTATGGTCAAATAATAATTCAAAAAAAAAGTAAAAAAAAATTCGGAAAAAAGGAATATCTTTTTATGGTCGAATCTTTACGAAATACAGATTAAAACAGTCATTGAAGTGGGAAAAAAAGAGGCAAGTCCCTAACCGCTGCCACATTTTAAAAATTTCTGCAAGTCTCTTCTTCAGATTCTCCTTTCAAGTGTCAAATCTCCTACTGAAGTAGTAGGACTATATTTAGCTTTCCCCATTAGAAGAAACTCGCGAAAGCACAAATACTCTCTCTCTCTCTCTCTCTCTCCTCCTATAAACCCTTAAAAAACCCTACTCTCACTCTTGAAATCAAAATGTTCTCTCCAGGAACTAAGAGATCAAATTTCACCGCTCGCAAGAGTAAACCTACTACTGTTACTGACTCACCGGTGACGCCGCTGACGGAGAATAGAAGGACTGTTGAAAATGACAATTCTATCCCTAATCGCCCAACCACTGGTACTCCTGCACCCTGGGCTTCCCGTCTTTCTGTTCTCGCCAGGTAACACGCACACACTCTCAAATTCCATACTTATATATAAATTTTACATTGTGTATATGTCTAGATAAAGTGAACGACTGGTAATGTTCATTTTATTAGGAATTGCTACTTGTTACTCGTAATTTACATATCTAGTTTATGTATATTGTATATCGTGAAATTGCTTTTTAATTCCTCCCGCTACCTGCTACATTCTGTATATGTGTAAATAAACTGAACTGCTGTTTATGTTCATTTTATTAGGTGTTGTTACATGTTACTCGAAATTTACATTTCTAGTTTACTTATATTGTAGATCGTGAAGTTGTTTTTTAATTCCCCCGGCCACCTGCTACATTGTGCATATGTCTTAATAAAGTGAACTACTGTTAACGTTCATTTATTAGGTTTTGCTACTTGTTACTCGAAATTTACATTTCTAGTTTATGTATATTGTAGATTGTGAAATTGCTTTTTAATTCCTCTGACTACCTGACTATCTCCCACTAGCATAGTTACTGGGAAATCTACCCACCAAAGCTTTGGAAGATGGGAAGAATTTACCGAGTGTATTTTTGCCTCCAGATTGCATATGTGATTCTATAATTAGCTAAATGTTATTCTTTGTTTTCATTAATTTTTCTAAATTTTTTCTCTTCATTTATTATCGTGGTTGTTTTCAGATAATGCACACATCTTCTCAGTTGTTCAATTTGCTGTTTTACAGACCAACACTTCTATTCCCTGTGTACTGTATATGAAGTAAAAGGGAGCAGTTCTACATTCGCTAACTAGTTCATATTACTAACCTATACACTACTAGATCAAAATATTACAGTGTCAAATGTTTCCTATTTTATTCGTATTTGTCATTAGTTGATTGTTCATAGGGGATACAAGTCGTAGAAGTATATTTGAATGGAAACTGATTAAGATGGTGTTTGATTGTTAATTGTCATAGAGTTCCGCCTACGAAGAAGAGTGATAAAGGCGAAGAGACTGATCTAATTCAGCCTGTCTATGTTGGAGAATTCCCACAAGCCCTACGTGATGAACAGGAGGTTTTTCTTCAGAAACATGCTCCTGGTTGGTGAATGTTCTGATACTTTTATGAGTATGCTTAAACTTTTCGTCAGTACTGCTATAGGAAAATATTTATTCTTCGTTGTGTCCCCTTTTTCCATAACTAAGATAGAGTTATAAATTGCACCATTCCAGTGCTTTGAGTACCTGCGATACAATGAAATGTTATCTTCTCGAGTAATTGATTTTGTGATTGCACATGTCTTTTTGTTAAGGTAATGCATCCATCTCTGGTGGAGTGGATAAGGAAACTTCCTTAGCATGGATTATATGTGGAAACAAACTCTTTATCTGGAGTTACTTATCGCCAGCAGCTTCTAGGAACTGCATTGTTCTTGATCTTCCTTCTACATTGTCCGGAAATGAAGATGGTGGAAAATCTTCTAATGCTTGGTTAGTTTGTATCATCCATTCGGATATGAGTACCAATAAATTTGTTCCACAGTGCACTTCTGCTGGTATTATTGCATGTAATCGGAAAACTCGTAATCTCATATACTGGCCAGATATCTACTCTCCAGCTCGGAATGAACCAGTAGTTAGTTTGCCTGAGGATTCTGAGCGCAGTTTTTCTACTTCTGATGTGAAGGGCACCCCGACCAAGTCACATCAGAAGAATAAACCTGGGAGCAGTGTAACTCGTTCAAATTCTCTCAACTGTCTGATTGCTTGTGCTGTCCCTGAGACCCAACACAGTCATGCCTCTGTTGCTCTTGCTTGTAGTTCTAATGGCGAACTTTGGCAATTTATCTGCAGCCCAAGTGGAATTCAGCGCAGAAAGATTTATCAGGACATGTTAAGTAAGAGTTCTCAAGGAAGTGATGGTGGGCAATTCTTTGGAGGCAGGGGCTACCCTAGGTCACTGGTTTGGCAGTCTCTGTCCCAGTCCGTGGACAAGTCCAACAGGCAGTTTCTTTTATTGACTGATCATGAAATACAATGTTTTTCTATTGAACTTTCTGCCTCTTTCAGTGTTTCTAAGATCTGGACTCATGAAATTGTTGGCACCGATGGTGATCTGGGTATCCAGAAAGATTTGGCCGGGCAGAAGCGAATCTGGCCTCTGGATTTGCAGATTGATAATGATGGCAAGGTTATTACTATTCTCATCGCGATCTTTTGCAAGGATCGTGTCACCAGTTCAAGCTACACTGAGTATTCACTTCTAACCATGCAATATAAATCTGGGGTGAATGTCTCTTCCGAATTTGTGCAGCCACATGAAAGGATTTTAGAGAAGAAGGCTCCTATCCAAGTGATAATTCCTAAAGCTAGAGTTGAGGACGAAGAGTTTTTGTTCTCTATGAGATTGAAGGTTGGGGGTAAGCCAGCTGGTTCAGTGATCATACTTTCTGGTGATGGCACTGCAACTGTCTCGCATTACTGGAGAAACTCTACCCGGCTTTATCAATTTGATCTACCATATGATGCTGGAAGAGTTCTTGATGCTTCAGTTTTCCCTTCTTCAGATGATGGCGAGGATGGAGCTTGGGCTGTACTAACTGAAAAAGCTGGGGTTTGGGCTATTCCTGAAAAGGCGGTTTTACTTGGTGGAGTTGAACCACCGGAGAGAAGTTTGTCACGTAAAGGAAGCTCTAATGAGAGGTCATCGCTGGAAGAGAGGAAAAACCTATCTTTTGCGGGTAATATTGCTCCAAGAAGGGCGACTTCAGAAGCATGGGATGCTGGAGATAGACAAAGGCCTGGTCTTACTGGAATTGCACGTCGAAATGCTCAAGATGAAGAATCTGAAGCTTTACTAAATCAGCTTTTCCATGATTTTCTTTTATCTGGGCATGCAGATGGTGCTTTCGATAAGTTGAAGACCTCGGGGGCATTTGAAAGAGAGGGGGAAACAAATGTATTTGCGAGGACAAGCAAATCAATTGTGGATACCCTCGCAAAACATTGGACAACCACCAGGGGTGCTGAGATTGTGGTTTCGTCTGTCGTGTCCTCGCAACTTCTTGAAAAGCAGCAGAAGCATAAAAGATTCCTTCAGTTCCTTGCTTTATCCAAGTGCCATGAAGAACTATGTTCTAGACAGAGTATGACCTCTTCGCCATATTATGTTTTGCTTCTTCCTCTTAGGCCTCCCAATGTGGTTGAACAATGTGTGTGTTTGGCATGGGGAAGTCATTGTCCCTGGAAAATAATTTCCTCTAAAACGTATTCCGGCATTTGGTTGGTGAGTGAAAAATATTTTTCAGAACAAATATATATATATATGAAGTTAATAATAATATTATCAGTGTGTTCTGATGAAATTTTGCATACTAATGATAAATAATGTCTAAGCATAAGTTGGACAAGTAATTTGAAATTTAAAGTTATACGGGAAATGACTTCTGCCTATAAGTGATGGAAGTCATTTGCCACATTTTGATGGAAAATATTTTCCTTGGAAGATTTTTTTTTTTTGGTAACCAAGCACCAGAAATAGTCTTCCGCATGGAAAGCATTTTCTTGAAAAAATGACTTGCGACATACCAAACGCATCCTAAGTTTGACATGATTTATTGCATGTAGAATTAGCTACAAAGAGATTCCAGTTTTAACACTTTGTATGCTTTTTCATTTGGTTGGTATGGCTGAGTTCCTTATCAAGGAAAGCCCATTCCAACCATGCCTTGGCAAAGCCTTCCCAGATAGTCAAAAGGCCCTTCTCATAATTGTACTCGTATAGCTTGGAGATTCAAGCAGATAAAATTCCTCTGTCATGGAATCAAACGCATTGCAACTGCAAAATATAAGCTTGTTTGAAATTATTTTAATCTAGTTAATGGAAATGGTTTCAGTAAAATTTGTGCCAGTAGATAGTTCCGTTTAAATTTGGTGATAGTGACTGGAAAAACAGAATGCTTTTGTATTATTACGAATGAGAATTTGTATGTATATAAATATGGATATGTGTCATTTTGGTTTTGTAGACAAGGGTTTTAGTCATAAGCAATGCTTTTTGCTACACTGAAAGCAGTTTTTACAACATGAAATTGCAATTTTGTACTGGGAACTGAACAAGGGGACAGGGGTGAAGCTTCTTATAATTCCATTAGAATCTTGTTTTCCGCACTGCGCACTACATGCTATGCGAGTGAGCAGATTGGAATCATAGGTTAAATGTTATTGGCGGCTTCCTTTAGAACTAAATTTGAATGAAATGATAATGGAGGTGAATACAAATTTTTGAAAAGGGAAAAAGATGTTTGACTTCAAAATTCATGAGCCAGTCTCGAATTCCTATACATGCTTGTAAGTTATGGCTGCATTACCTGGTTTTCTGCCAAAGTAGGTCTGAAGGCTTGAAATGTTCAAATTGATGCTGACAATTGGCAATCTTTACTGGCAGTTAAAGCATTGAACTTCCCAGTAAACAGCAGTCTTGATACTCTTTTAGTAGTCCTTGTCACTCATCTTTTCATGCCATCACTGGATCCGGTTCTACTGCCATTACTATTCATGAATGTCTGGTCAAATGTTTTCAATATGTGAAACTGAAATAAGTGGAAATTTGATTTTTCATTTCTTGTTTGATGGCTCTTAGAGATCACAGGTTCTGAAAAAGCCAGTCAGACTATCTAGCTTCCAGTTGTCCTTGAATGATCTAAGTTAGATGATTAATTGCAGTCTTTTTTGCTACTATTGGTAAGTAGGTATTGCAAGGATGCCATTCGCTAGTCTTAAGTCATAAGTTAATGACTGCAAAAGCATATTGTCCACATGCTTCTATGTGCTCCTTATATGCTAATGGATTTTGTTCTCCTAGAAACCATCAATCCTAAGAGTTTTAAATTCTGTGCCAGGGCATACTTTGCAAATTATCATGGAACATGGTGAAAAGCTTGCCGGCATGATTCAATTGAGGGAGCTGCAGAACATGCTCAATCAGAACCGTGCCACAGGAGCTGGGACTTATTCAACTACTGAGATGTCGGTTTCAGGTTCCCTGTGGGATGTCATCCAATTAGTTGGCGAAAGAGCTCGTCGAAGAACAGTTCTTTTGATGGATAGAGACAATGCTGAAGTTTTCTACAGTAAGGTCTCAGATCTTGAAGAATTTTTCTATTGCTTAGAGAGAGACCTAGATTACGTTATCAGTGAAAAGATGACAGTTGCTGTTCTCTTCCAAAGAACATGTGAACTCTCAAGTGCCTGTGTGACTTTGCTTCGCACAGCCATGACTTACAGAAATGAAAATGACCTTTGGTATCCTCCGTCTGAGGGCTTGACACCATGGACTTGTCAAGAAAAGGTTCGGAATGGGCTCTGGAGCCTTGCATATTTTATGCTTCAACTGGTGAAGGAAAATAATTCCCTGGATGATACCAAAATATTAGATTTTCATTCACACCTTGAAGTGCTATCTGATGTATTATTGGAAGCATATTCTGGTGCTGTAAGTGCAAAAGTTGAGCGTGGCGAAGGACACAAAAGTCTGTTAGATGAGTATTGTAATAGAAGAGATGCACTCTTGGACTGCCTTTACCAGCAAGTCAAAGACGTATTTGAAGGCAAACTGCAGGTGGATCTTTCTTTACCTCTTATTCAATTCTCGTCAAATGTTTGATTTATGTACAAGAAGATATCCCCCAAGCAAAAAAAAAAAAGTTTCTTTTTCTCCCCTGTTAGTGTTCATACATGTAATAAAAGGAGTTACCTAAGGATAAGAAATTCTTGAAAAGGAATATAGCGTGAAGTCTTATCCCAGACATTGTTTTTGCTCAAACATATTCATCCATGCAGCATTCGGGTGAAGGATCTGAGGAGCAAAAGTTGGAGATTTTTGGAAAGCTTTCCTCAGGCTTGTTGACTATTGCAAAAAGACACGAAGCTTACAAAACTCTATGGAGTATATGCTGCGATTTCAACAATACTGAACTTCTTAAAAATCTTATGGTAAATATTTATGTGTTCTGCGTATGTTTTGCTTCTTTAGATGTTGCCTACTTCTGTATAATAAGCCTTTTCTTGTGCAGCATGACAGCATGGGACCTAAACGAGGCTTTAGTTACTTTGTGTTTCAACAACTATATGAGAACAAACAGTTTTCTAAGCTAATGAGACTTGGGGAGGAGTTTCAGGAAGAACTAGCAATATTTTTAAAACAGCATCAGGATCTCCTTTGGCTTCACGAAATATTCCTTCGTCAATTTTCTGAAGCTTCTGAAACTCTACATGTTTTGTCTCTTTCATCGGATGATAGCTCTGCTATGGATGATGGAACCTATTCATTTGACACCATCACAGAAACAAGTTTGGTGGAAAGAAAGCGGTTTTTGAATCTCTCGAAGATAGCTGCATTGGCAGGTATTCTTCCCTTTGACTTTGTAATTGTGAGCACAAAGTTAGGTAAGACTGGATTTAAATCGATGTAAGGTCAATATCAGTTGAGGTTGGTGCTTTTTCTAAGTGAGTGTGGGAGGACAAGAATTGAAAACAAACATCATTGTGTTTTATCCCCAATGAATTGACATCTTTATGAAATTTGATTCTTTAAAATAATTTTGTAAGCAAATTAGTAGTGGAATGGCTTGGGCTGGAATAGAGCAGAATGGTTATAACGGACTCATTTCACAATTTTGTTTGAGATTGAGGTGTAGTGTTTGTTTGAGACTCACAAAATAATCTCTAAAGCTTTTGAAGTTTACACAACTCATCTTAAGCTTTCTCCGTAAAGAACAGCACCACTATTCAGCAGGTGGAGAGTTGTTTTCCGGAACTACCTTGACTCAGGAAGTTCATTTTCTTTCTTTTGCATTATCTACATGTATCTGTGATTAATGTTCTCTTTCCTGAGGGAGGACATATGGACTGCCGTAAGTGATGGTATTGAAAAATAAAGAAATTGAGAAAATTTTATGAAGTTTGCTAATTCCATTTGAAAAAAGTGTACCAAATAGTATAAATGGATGATAAATTACCTTATATCAGTTGATTCCAGACTTGTTATAGTTATTTGAGCTTGTTGACACTCTTCATCTTCTTCATTTTCCATGTCTTTTGGACTTTTAACCTTTAGAATTCAACAAATTCCATGTTTCCAGTTTATTATTTTTGTATTGCTTCTATACTATTTACTGATGACAACTTACATTTACTTCATCTCTTGTCAGGAAGAAGTGCTAATTTTGAAACAAAGGTGAAGCGCATAGAGGCTGATTTGAAGATTCTGAACTTGCAGGTATCATTTTTGATTTTTTTGCTTATTTGGTTATTGGAGCTGAGGATTTGTCTCACCTCAGTATAAATTGCTCTTTTGTGAACATAAATTGTCGCACAATGATAACATTACAGATTATTAGGAAAATAGTGATAATACTAGCAGTGGCTACTCAATTTTTATCTCAATATGGTCCATCTAGCTCTTAATATGGATATGAATCGTGTTGTATGGTCTACTGTTGTCTGCCATGATTTAGTTAGTTGCAGACCTGCAATAATCTTTTGTCATGTCAGACTTGTTATTGTGGCTGCCGACGTATTAATCCACAAGATTAAACAAAACATAAGAGTTGGTGGGCTTTAGTTGTAACAAATACTTCCAAAACTCTATATGTGAGGCAAAGAGTAGGCATGTGGAAATAATCCTGTAGTTACGGAAGTAGAGGAAGGAGATTGCAGGCTAATATCTGGTAATAATCTGAAAAGAAAAGACTCTTCTTTGAAATATTTATGGAATCAATTGAGGTGAAAGTCTGGATAGAGTGCTGAATCTATGTATTTGCTGACTTCAGAAGTACCACGCCTTGTGAAACTAGAAGCAGCCAGAGACAGTTTTCTACAAGAAATATATGAAAAACTAATAAGATATTAGATAGAGAGGTTTCTTTTAATTCAGTGCCCCAACCTGGCAAATGTAACCAGTCAGTGCCTGCTTTCCCTTTTTGTTATTGTTTTCTTTTTTTCGTTTAATTGTCCAGTTGGCCCTTGTGACAAGGGATCTCTGATAGATGAATATCCTCCCCCCCCTTTCCCCTCTCTCTCTCTCTCTCTCTGCTCTGCACTTATTGCAATTTTACTTCTCTTGCAGGAAGAAATAATGAAACTCCTCCCGGCTGATGAAAGGCAAAATATTCGCCAGCGACTTCTTCCCCCGGTGGACCTTATTGAATTGTGCCTTAAAATTCAGAATAGGGAGCTTTCTTTGAGAGTTTTTGATGTTTTTGCTTGGACGAGCTCCTCCTTTATCAAGTCTAATGCAAGCCTCTTGGAGGACTGCTGGAGAAATGCCTCCAATCAGGACGACTGGGAGAGACTGTATCAAGCATCTGTAGATGAGGGGTGGAGTGATGAGGAGACTTTGAGCATTCTAAAAGACACCATTCTTTTCCAGGCTTCCAATAGGTGCTATGGCCCCAAAGCGGAAACTTTTGAGGGCAACTTCCAGGAAGTGCTGCCGCTGAGGCTAGAAAATTCTGAGCATACGAATTTAAAGAACATGGGATCCTCTGTGGAGAATATCCTTATGCAGCACAAGGATTACCCTGATGCTGGAAAGTTGATGCTCACAGCAGTTATGCTTGGAAGTGTTCACTCCGATACTATTAGTATAATGGAAGAGGAGGGACCTACCCCAATGGAGTGATTGTACTGGTAATCTGAATGATTGTGGGAAATATTTGATCTAACCTGCATAACTGTATTGTTCTTTTGCTGGTTGAGCAGCTTGAGCTGCAGCTTTAACACCAATTGATGAAATTGTATATGGCGGTCATGTTTCTTAATCAGTGCCAACTGTTAAATCTATGTAGGGCGAGTGCTTAGCACTT
Source organism: Nicotiana obtusifolia (assembly GCA_002018475.1). Taxonomy (NCBI): domain Eukaryota; kingdom Viridiplantae; phylum Streptophyta; class Magnoliopsida; order Solanales; family Solanaceae; genus Nicotiana; species Nicotiana obtusifolia. The sequence goes on from MCJB01027465.1 coordinate 220,075, forward strand.
AGCAATAGAATGCTTAATGAGTAGCGTCTGGACATTTGGGTGCTTTTAAGAGCTCTTAGCAGGAGAGATTTTGCCTTGTAAATTTAGTTAAAACGTGCTTGAGAATGACAACTTCTTACTCGGGCGTATGAGTGTAGAGTCTTTAATGAGAGTCTCTCCGAAGAAGAAAACAAAGCACTGCATCTTCTATAGATCGAGTCTCGTTTGTATTTCCTTGTTTCAGAAAAAGAGTGCATTTCTTGTTTGTCCATTGAGTGCAGCAGAAGATTTAACTTGACGTGATTCATGCTTTACACTTTATAGTAGGCGTAATTGGTTTCTTAGTTATAGTGAAAAAGGAGCCTTGTATTTTTTGTTTCTGAAAAGAGGACCCTCATTTAACTTTTTTATTCAAAATGAGACTTCATAAATTATTGTTGAGATATAAAAAGGCTATTCATGTATTCGAGACATCCTGATAGACAATGTACTCTCTCCATTCTAGTTTATGTGAACCTATTTCAGTCTTAATTCGTTTGTAAAAGAATGAATTTTTTTACAGTTTACTTCAACTTCTCTGAATGAAAATCTTTATAGTCATATAAATGTTATGGCAGGGTTAAGACACAAGTTTTAAAAACCTTATAGCCACGCTAATGACTTATTGCTATTTCCTGCAGATTTATTGTATCGTTACTTCTCTCCGATTATCTATGTGGTTTCGCGCGTTCTACTGGTTGTCGTTAATTTTCTGATCGTAAAATCGATGCAACTTCATTGAATGAACGCCCATACCTTTCTAGGCTCCTGCAATCTCTGCCCCAACTTGACACCTGCTTTAGAATCATTATATTTTCTAAGTACATAAAGACATGTTTAAGATGGTTAAAAAAATGTAAAAACATATTAAGATAATGTTTTAGAAGTCTTTTAAAGTAATTTAGACCCGAATTTAGCCCAGCCCAAGTACTGTATGCAGGCTTGAGACAAGACTATGGCCCACCATAGATAGGGGTGGATCCACCTTGTGATTTTGTCCAAACAGTATAAATATGTTTGAAAAATTAACCAAGTATCTGTAAATATTTGAATGTAAATCCCGTTACTCTTGAAAATTTACTCGATATCGATGCAGGAACCTACAAACATTAAATCCTGAATTCGCCTTCGCAAAAACACCTCGGTGACTTGCTGCCAGCATATCTGAAGCTGAAAGAAAATCTCACACAACAGATGTCGTAAAGCCACGTGGCAGAACAAAGGCCTCTATCTGGCATGGAAGAATCACTAGGGAAATCCAAATATAAAGCAAGAACCAATCAGCCACTGCTGAGTTGTACATCTTGTAATCCTCAAAATCCATAAATTTCCATATATAGCCCCCATCCTCCCTCTTCCCTTCATATCAAACTCAACAGAAAAAGAAAAAAGGGAAGCTTCTTTAGCTCACCAATTAAACAAATGGCCACTTCTGCAATTCAACAATCTGCATTTGTTGGCCAGACAGTGGCTAAATCACAAAATGAGCTTGTTAGGAAAATTGGCAGCTTTGGCGGTGGCCGTGCTACCATGAGACGTACTGTTAAAAGTGCTCCTCAAAGCATCTGGTATTTTTTTTATTTCAAATTTAATTATTCTTTTTCGTATTTTTATTTAAATCAATTGTGTGTTGATCTTATAACCTTAACTTTATCCATTGCACTAGTCACATGCTTGTTAACCGTATCTAGCTGGGATCTTTACATAAAGACTCGTCTATATTCACTGTTTACTTTTTCTAGCCATATAAATAGATTATACATTCACTAACACATATAATACATAAATTATTTTTAGTTGGGTCGCCAGCTATTTGAGTTAATTGATTTTGATTTAAATAGGTATGGAGAAGACCGCCCAAAATATTTAGGCCCATTCTCTGAGCAAACTCCATCATACCTCACCGGTGAGTTTCCAGGCGACTACGGTTGGGACACTGCTGGACTCTCAGCTGACCCAGAGACATTCGCCAGAAACCGTGAACTTGAGGTGATCCATTGCCGTTGGGCCATGCTTGGTGCTTTGGGTTGTGTCTTCCCCGAAATCCTTTCAAAGAACGGTGTTAAATTCGGTGAAGCTGTTTGGTTCAAGGCAGGAGCCCAAATCTTCTCAGAAGGTGGACTTGACTACCTCGGCAACCCAAACCTTGTCCATGCCCAGAGCATCCTCGCCATTTGGGCTTGCCAAGTTGTCCTAATGGGCTTGATTGAAGGATACAGGGTTGGTGGAGGCCCACTTGGTGAAGGTCTTGACAAGATCTACCCAGGCGGTGCCTTCGACCCACTTGGCCTTGCTGATGATCCCGAGGCTTTTGCTGAGCTAAAGGTTAAGGAAATCAAGAACGGACGATTGGCAATGTTTTCCATGTTCGGATTCTTTGTTCAGGCTATTGTAACTGGGAAAGGCCCAATTGAGAACCTCTTTGACCACATCAATGACCCAGTGGCCAATAATGCTTGGGCTTTTGCCACCAACTTTGTACCCGGGAAGTGAAAAAAATATGGGCTAATGAAGTTTCCTATGTACTATTTAACTTGCTGATGTTTACGCAGAAAATAGTGAATATTTCAGTCTTCTTTTATCATTTTGTTATGAGGTCATTAAATTCCAATTTGTGAAACTAAACTTCTGATTATAACTTTGTGGTTACTCAACTGTCCACATAATGATACAATTTAAACGAAAAGCAATTATATAGTTTGCTGAAAGAACTATTGTACAATCATGTTTTTCTTTTCCCTGGTATAAACAATAATCCTAATTCCATATTGATAAACGAATAATAAAGGGCAGTTCGGTGTATTAAGCGATCCGGCGAAGGGTCAGATTACAAAAGTCTATTGTACGTAGCCTTACTTTGTGTTTCTACAAGAGGCTATTTCCACAACTCGAACCCGTGACGGATCACAAGGGTCTATTATACGCACTATTACCTTGTATTTCTGCCGGAGACTATTTTCACGGCTCGAACCTGTAACCTCCTGATCACATGACAATCAACTTTACCAGTTAGACCAAGGCTTCTCTTCTAATAAATGATTAATATTAAAGATAAAATGGATCAATATCATTTTGAGCTAACACAGACAGTTTCTGTTACAGAATAAGCTTGTTTCATAAACTTTTGAGTATACATATTCATGCCAAGGTTTTCAGCCTGGATAGGGAAAGAGATTTCGGAAAATTTGGTCTTGTAGCTCATCATAAATGTTATTTATAGGTAACTTTATTTAATAGAGTTGATTGGTAAGTAATCACAAATTAAATTACAGTGCGTATAACTTCAATTTGTCGGAAAATTATACATTTGGACAAAACAGAGAAATCAACGAGAATTAGCTAGAGCTGGAATTAATAGTAAAGGAATTTTCTAAAGGTACAACCAAACGAAGCATAATAGAACACTTAGTAATAAATCTTCGAAACTGAATGAAAACGAAAATTAATAAATTGACCTGAACGAAACGATCGGAATTTTTGAGTAAACGACCGCCAAATAAACCGGCGGAGGAGATAGTGTGACGCCTCGGAATATTTTCGTGATTCTTTTAGAATTATGATATTCTCTCCAATCGATTTAATCATCTGTAACTGCGAGAGATAGTGCAATACTTGCAAATAATCTTAGTAAGTGTGGGTTGTTAGATTGGATTCTTGAGTTATTGTCTTAATTATAGTTTAATATTCTTTTATATAGTGTATATTATTACATAACATAACAATTATTCAATTTATAGTATTATATTTTTGAAATATATTTATATATGGAGAGATAGGAAGAATGTCATTTCAAATAATAAGTGGTCAATAGGCCTAATTTACTACTATAAATGTTAGTTCGGTAACACCTGATAATATTGGATATAATGGTGTAGATGTGGCTAGGACATATTTGTTTTAGCTGGCCCGCAAAAGGACCTAGAGTCTATGTAAAAGTGAAATAAATCTTGGTGTATTAATATTATTATTAAGAGAAGAACATATACAAAGACGGCCAATCTTTGGAACCCACAACGCCACTACTAAAGATGATAATAAAGGTGCCATTTAATTTGAAATCTTACGACATCATTATTCAGGAGAATTTTTGAAAAACTAGCACAAATCTTATTACGCTTGCTTTTTAAAGCCTGCTTATAAATTATGTTTTATCTGTCTAGTTTATGTGTTGGAACGAGCGTGTGCTTGGCAGAATCGGTAAATTTTGACCAGCCATAAACATATATTATTTAGTGAAAAAGTTAAAAATTATTTAATAATTAATTTGTGGTGTAGTGTGGTGTGGTGTGGTGCTATGGCGTTGGGGTGTTAGAAAGATATTTCTTCGTTGCCGTAATATATTCGGGGCAATGTGTATACCGCCGCGATATACTTGGGACATTATATATGCTGCCGTGAACTCGTCGGGGTATTTGATTAATTTCTTGCACTACCGTTTATGACAAGTTCTTAGTGTGAATTACGTTAAAGATATAAGTGTGTGCTCCTATATTTGTGTGGACAATTATATTATAAAATAATTAATGTGCATATTATATTTGTGCTCGTTGGATGTTTGTATTTTCTAACACTTGTTCTAGGAGTATTTAAAGTGGCCGTTGAGGATCTTAATGGGTCATATTTACGTATAACTTACTCCTTACCTGCATGTCCATGCAGATACTATTGCTGACGATGAAGCTAGTAGTTGATCCAGTTGTTGAGGTGAGCCACCACTTTATTCGTGGAGACTACTAATAGAGTCTTTATTCAATTGGAATTTGTGCACCTTACTCCGAGCCTTTTTGAAATTCTTTAGATGCTCCATGGTCTATTTGTGGGAATTGAGCAAGAGTTTTAAATATGTATTTCAAGATATTAATTGTCTCAGTTAATTACCGGTCTGTGTGCACTTATTTAATTTATTAAATACTGTGAACTAATGGTTAATATATAAAAATCTGGTTCGCCTAGCGCGTAATGTGTGATGGATGCCTGTCACGTCTAGGGGGTAGTTTGGAACATCAGAAATAGCCAATAAATTCAAAACGTAATCTGAAATAACGATACTTGGTCAGGTGACTAATATAACAGGATATTAAGTACGACTTATAAGTCGAATTTGGTGAATGCGATTTATAAGTCACATAGCTGATTTATTAGTTTTAACTATTAATGTATATATGTGATCAAGCACCAAGTATTTACACCAAATTGAAAAAAAATTACTGGTTAAAATTAACATGATAATAATGCCAACCAATCATAATTAAGTAATAAATATGTGTACATGTCTTGCTTTGGTTGATTATGTGATGAACAAGAGGTCTTATGTTTAACCCCTAAAAAATGAAAAAAATCTTATAAAAAATGTTTCAGCGTATGAAATTCGAATTAATCGAATTAAGTATCAGATAGTAAGTGATTAAATAAACAAAACATAGACATATGAAAGTTTGAATTGTTGTTTGGGACGTAAACACTCCTTGTGTCTTATAAATTAATTCTTTTCCTGAATAAATTAGTTAATTAAGTAAAATTTCTTTTATCGTTAGAGATCAAAGGTTCAGTTCGTTGGATCATTTTTTATCTTGAAAAACATAAATTATCCTAGATTTTCTTTTAAAACGTTTTACATCTTGTATTTTTAGACGACTTTATATTACTTTAGTAAAATAAAATAAAATGTGAAATATATGTTATATGGTAAAATTGTGAACTTGAACAAAAATATACCCCAACTTTTACTATAAATATAAAAAGACAGCTCGGTGCACATAGTATCCCTTATTCACGTAGGATCGGGAAGAGGGGCGAGAAAAAGGCTGCACCCCAAGGGCTGTAATGTAGACTTCCTACTCTAATGCAAGTAGAGTGGATGATTCCACGACTCAAACCCGTGACTTATACACATAAAGATAACTTTATCGCTGCTCCAAATAAAATATTGACCAATGACCATGTAATGCCGTTAGGGGTGGGCACAGTTCAGGCAAATCTAAAGTTCGAATATTTTGGATATTTTGTTTGGATTTTCGAATTACGGATTATATTTTGGATTTAATTTTAAAAAAAAAAAAATCGAATTGGATATTGAATTTGATACTTATTTTTGGATATCCAAAAATTCAAAATTTGTATACTTTAAATTTAGTTCATTATCCATATGCCAATATAAATAAGTTTAATACCCTACCCATTAGATATTATCTCGTAAATATTAATTATTAAGTTATTGTCAGAATACTTTCTATTTGGACATGATTTTACTATTGCTACTTGTTATCGATCGTATTAATGTCTTTGTTGTATTTTTTTTATAATAATTTTATTACTTGAATACTTTATTTGGATAATTGCGGCAAAAATGAGGAACTTTTCAGGCAATTTAACTTGAATACTTTATTTAGATATTCATTTTTGTAAAAGATAGAAACATCTCAACTTATACGCTCAAAACCGAAAATTCATACTATCCAAACTGATTAATCCGAAATCAGACTTAAAAAATTCGATCCAATTCGAACTTATTTAAATTGGATTTGGCTTGTCATTTCTTCAATCCGAATTCCGAAAACCAAAAATCTAAATCGAAATTCTCCTACCTAATCCGAACTGCCCAAACACCCACCCCTACGTGTCACAGAGATCTAACTTGAGTATGTTGTAAAAAATTGTAAAGTTGGTGGCTAAAAATTAAATCTGCAAGATTAGAACTTAAGATTATGTGCTTTGTATTGCCAAAAATATCTTATCCATTCTACCCGAGGGGATAAGAGAGCCTTATTTTCCTTTTCCAAATATCATCTCTTTCTATTTTTTGCATATTTGTCCAGCAGAAAAGAAGGAGAAATGTTTGAACATATAACAGCAAGTGAAATAGCAGGATTTGGAGTGGGTGCTTTTCTACTTGGCGCCACTGTTTATGCTCCCAAAATTGATTCTTTCATCTCTGCCTCTCAGCGTAGGTATATATGCAATATATTTTTATTTCAATTTCACTTCTTTTTCCTTTTTGGGTTTTGTATCATTTGCCTTCTTTTTTTTTTTATGGTCTTTATCCATTAGATAAAATATAGGAATACAATTATTATCCTTATTAATGAACTATAGTTCATAGCTCTTTTATATTATCAAGAATCCAGCTCCTTTTGTTTATTGCCCATAATTCATATGTATTCTCATAGTATTAGTATTATTCTCATATTTTTTTTACTTACTTAAATTTTATTACTATTTGTTGTATCTTTCGATTCCGTTTCCTTATCATTTCATCTTGTTGTTATGCTTGTTGTTACTGTTTTTTTATCATCCGATTGTGCTGTTGTTTCCTTTTTCATTTTACCTTGAGCGAAGGGTCTATCGGAATTAGCTTTTTTGTCTCCATGAGGTAGGGGTAAGGTCTGTGTATACACTACTCTCCTCAGGTTCCACTTGTGTGATTACACTGAGTTTGTTGTTGTTGTCATTGCTGTTTGTAATTCATCTGTAGTAGTTTTACGAGAAGAGTTTAAGTTCTACACAGTGTTGCACAATCAAATCACTTACGTTAATTACAGATAAATCTCTATAATAAATCGTAATTGATTGTTAATCTGGTAAAAATGGTAATTGCCTACTATTCAAGGCCTAAACCATATTAACATTTACACTGTAAATGTATATGATTTAAATTATTTAGAGAAAAGGGGGTAAATTATATGCTGCATTTTTTTTTCTATGAGCAGTTCACTAGGGATGTGTAAAAGATGTGGAGATTTGAGACTGATAGCATGTTCAAGCTGCAAAGGATCTGGTGTCATTAAAGGAGGACCATTCAATTTCATTCAGTTGGAGAATAAATCAAAAATAGGATCCTCTTCTTGTACTAAATGTCGAGCTAGAGGACATTTTCAATGCCCCGAGTGTTCTAATAAACTCAGTCAGGCTTGATATAATCTGAAAGGAGCCGTGGAGCAGTAGTAAAGTAGTTTCCGTGTGATCTATAGCCGTGGAATCAGTCGTTGATCCTTGTGTCCAAGTAGGCTAGCCTACATTATACCCCTTAAGGTGCGGCCCTTCCCCGGACCCTGCGTGAATGTGAGATGCTCTGTGCATCAGGCTGTCTTTAGGCTTGATATACTCTGGATTATGTAATCTTGTATACGATTGGTTGTCGATGCTTCTTTAATGGAATCTGTCATATTTTGATCATTAGACAAAAGTTGTACAATCAGTTTGAATTATGGAAAGAATTTTATGTCATGTTGTATGCTTACAAGATAATTGCTGTTGAGTTTTGGAAAGGTTATCTATTATATGATGACATTTCAGCTTGTAATGATATTTCTTATATTCTGAAACCAATAAGGGATAAGGCATTTCTGCAATTACTTATTTAAGAGTTAAAGCAACTAAAACCAGCAGCTTAAAAACCTAAACAAGTCATTTGAGTCAAATAGAATGGAATAAGCCAAGTCCTTGCTTGACTAGTTGTCACTCTTCTTTGGCAACTCTAACTATCAAAGTGAAAGAATAAACTAATTGAAATTCATTAATCTGATAGATTGTTGAAGATCCTTGATCCAAATTTTCTTTCTTGATGAAATAATATGAAATGATAAGTTGTGGAATTTAATAGATATTAATACTAGTCGGACAAAAAAGTTGTTAATTTAAGGGAGTCTATAATAAGTTATTCTTTTTATCATAGTGTGTGAATTCGTATATAAAGAACATTTTTAGTGTTGTTTCTCTGGTTTATTAAGAGGCAAGAAAATTTAATTATTTATGGTAGTTCTTTCTATCGGGAGTATGGTCCTAATTTTATTGTAAGATTGTTGGTTGCTCATTCAGTTTAATATAACTTTTTGTTTGAGTTTTAAAAAAAAAAAAAGAGGAGCAATTTTAGTGCAAGATAGAAGGTTTACTTGGTTATGAATGGGATTGAACCTTGAAAAGTTGGTATAGATTTAAATCTACAGCTATTTAGATAAAAGAAAGCTACTTCACTTTCTATTCCTTCTGTGTTCTGCATAATCAGAAGCTCAGATTGAATACAAATATATATTAAGGCTCCTCTATATGACTTAAATTACTCAAATATGTAATTTACATTGCATTCCTTCCTACCTAACCTAATGTTTTAACATAAAATTACGCCGCATTTTGATTCAAATGCTGTTGTGGCTGCTTGGTATTTTCATAGTTCTTTAGCAAATCAGCATATCCATCTGCTGAAGCTACGGCAAACTCTGTCAGTGAGCTCACAGCAACTGACATTCCTGCACATAGCACTCGAATGGCAACCTCTGCCATCTTTTCTGCTGTCATTATTTCCTCATCATGTTGCCCAGCTTCCACAACCTCCATACTCCCAAAAGATTCCCCGCCAAGACTCTTTGACCCACCAGGAGTCCGCCGGGAATCTTCCTTTAGTTGTTGCGCGTAGAGTGAGCCTACTCCTGCTGCGAAAAAATCTAGTCCTTCAAGTACAGTTGTCTCCCGGATGGAGTCCAATAATCTGGACCATTGGAGGCAAATGCTGAATATTGGTGGAGCTCCTGTGGAACGACGAGGAGACAAGGGTGATTTTGATGAGTCAGAATCTGAACGAGCACATCGTAAAAGCCAGCCTGCTAAAGCATGCAAGTATGATCGTTGAGAAACGATCCATGACTCGAAACAGGCTCTCCAGTTTCTCAGCTCCATCTCAAGGTTAGCAGCAGAACGGGCTAGCCTATGAGCCTCAGCAGGTGACATGACCGTGTACTTCCTCATGCCGGATTTCTTCGAAGGTGTGCCAGCTAGTAAGAGCTTGGCCTCATCTAGAGTATGCTTCTGCATTTGGTGGCACTCTGCCATAACCTTCCACATTCTTCCTAACCTGTTGTTGCCATAAAAGGCGTTATGTTGCAAGACTTTGGTGCATTTGAGCAAATAACAGTTTATGATCAATAGCAGAAGAAATCCAATTTTGATATTTGAATTAGAGACCCGATCTTTTAGCAACTAATTGATAACAAGGTTTAGCTCCAAATCATAATTTTCTGAAAAAACCAAATTGAGAATGGTCGAGGACATCTTTTAAATTCATTCCAATAGAAACCGAAGGAAAAGAGTCTCCGAAGCTCTAAATGTGCAAGAAACTCAAAGACTTTTTGAGGTCCTTCTGGTAAATTTGATATTTAGGGAATTTGATGTGAAAGATACACTATCTGATAAGAATCACAAACAACTCCAGTAGACAGTGAAGTGCAACTAAAAATCAAATAGGTGGAGCTCTTTTTTTGTCACTTTGTCTTATACTGAGAAAAACTGACAATAATGATCTATGATGGTAACAATTTGTTTAACAATGTAAAATGTCTTTAGAAGCTCTATAAGTTTCTTTATTGTTTTTCTTTGATAGGTCTTACTTGATTCTTACATTAAAAGAACCTTTTTCAAGGTTTTTTCTTAAAAAGAGATCTTCAAGAACATGACAGTTTGAGCAAATAATCGTAGAATTGGAATGGGTTGCCAAGTATAGATACAGCTGAAGAACCTTAGTAACAGGGATATCAGATACATACCCTTGCACTAATTCTAAAAGCTGAGGCTGCAATTCTTCATCCCTTAAAGTTTCAATCCTTCTTGAAATAGATTCAACAGAGTGGATTGAAACCTTTATCTGAGTATCCAGATTCCTAATGACTGTTCTTGTTTTATCCAAAGATGACGGATCTGCTCCATTCACATCTTGATTTCTGAGTTGTGCCAACTTTTTCTCATACGCTAGCCGGACACGCTCACCTGCCTATTGAACATTACAACAGTTAAGGACTGATCCCCACAATTAACATCTTAGACTCATCAAGTTAACAGGATAATGCTACTTAAGAAAAACATGTTTGGGAGGTCAGATAAACTAACATGTTAAAAGAAATTTTAAACCAAAATTTCATTTTATCCATACATGCATGTCTTGCATTTTCCTGTTATTTCTGGAATGAACACTGATAATTATTCTCCTTGCACGAGAGTCATATTTGAATTCATTTTCTTTACAACAGATTGAAATGAAGGTAACTCATGCTCCCATTCACTTTATTCACACATGCATGTCTTGCATTTCCCGTTATTTCTAGAATGAATAAAGATAATTATTCTTCTTGCTCAGGAGTCATATTTGAATTCTTCTCTTTTCAACAGGTTAAAGAGACTCGTCCTATTTTAAAACAGAAGCTAGATGAAATTGATATATATCTTTAATTTGTTTTAGCAGCAAAAGCATACCCTGACTTCATCATATAGTTTTTTCTCCCAAGCATACAATCTGTCTAAGGTTGATTGATGACTGCTTGCGAACATGTTGGACTCATCAGACACATCACTACTGCTCTGATAACCCTCATCTCTTAAAGTTAAAGGATTAATCAAAAATCTTGATGAGGATGATCTTGATGACCCCGAGCGAAATAGAGCTACTGGATTCAACATTTTCATGGCTGCAAAACAAAATTAAGCTGATCAGCGTTCAAACAACAATACTTCATAACTTTGACCAAAAAAGATGGAGCAACCTTTGAATGAGAAATCTGAGGTGTTAGGATTAATTGGTGACACTCAGAAAAAATAAACATGATCTTAATTCTTCTAACAGAGAAAAGGGGCACTGCTTCTACTAGTGATGACTTCTCTATCATTTGCATGAGAAAATGACGTAAAGAAACTTATATAGGAAGCACATCATCACATCTGAAGAACAGTGAGCTTCAAAGTGAAAGAAAATTCTTCCTATTAGATTGTTCCTGCATAAAGAAACTGCCTTCTCTTACAATGCAATGCTATACAGTTCTGTTGAATTTTGCACATTTTTCCTGAAATATATCAGTTAATATTGTCCTATTTGACTTAGGGTGCATAGTCACAACAAACAAGAAAATCAGATAAATGTTGTAAACATTTTATGCAAAAACCTTACGTGACAGATCATTCGATTGCAATGAGTACTGAGCTCTGATAGCCTCTAACACAGCTGACACCTCTTTAGCAGAACTACAAGCAATCATAAACTGACTTTCAAGTTCCTTAATAACTTCTGACATGCTTGTAGGCCTTCTATTAACATAAACAGTAAATCCAGGTGTTTCCTCTTTTGCTTCAGGATCGGCAACTGCTGTCTCTTTATTGCTGAGTTGGCCTACACTCTGTGCCTTCGCAACTGTTGTGGTTTGGTTGGTTTTAGATAGTAAGTCATGAATATGGGGAACATTTTCATGTTCATCGTCCGTTTCTTCGTCATCGCTATCATCATCGTCGTCGTCGTCGTCGTCGTCGTCGACATCTTCCACCACAACTTCATCTTTATCAAAAGGGTGAGGGATTTTGGTCCTCTCCTCTTTCACATCCTCTCCATGATCAGTATCTTCTACCTCCGTTTCCTCTTCTAATTCAGGAATTCCTTCTTGCTCTCTAACTTGCCTTAGCCCATCATTGTCATCGTCGAGAATTGTCTGCTCAATACTGTTTCTCATAGGATAACCATAATAATCTAATGAAGAAAATGGGTTCCAGAAAAAATCCCATTGTGATGTTTGTGGCGAAGGGGGAGGAAAGCTAGGCCTATTGTTGGGCGAATACTGAAAAAACGAAGAGTTCATTGGTGAGGATTGCATAGAAAAGAAACTATCCATACCATATTGATGAACCGGGGAGTAAGCCTGAATTCTGACTGTTTCGGGTGACTGAGGTCTTTCTTCAACAGAAACAGCAGGGTTCCCACCTGACCTAAGATAATTTATTTTTATAGAGGATTTGGTTTTGGTTTCAGACTTCAAGGGTGTTATGGAAAAGGATTTTGGTTCTATGGAGATGAAACCTGGACTTACTTTCTTAATAGGAGTAAAGGGCGGTGGAGTTTTAAACGAATCCAATAAAAACTCGCGAGGCTCATCGACTTCAACATAATCTTTAAGGGCTGCAGAAACTCTTTCCATGGCAAGAACATAAGCCATATGTCCGGAAGCAAATCGCATTCTCTGTTCCACTGCTTGTTTAATGAACTTCTTTCGATCTTTACAAAGTTGAACGGCCTCTTCATCATCCAACTTGGATGAAGAACATCCCATTTCTCTCAAATTTATATTTATCTCTCTCTACTACTCTTAAAGCCTAAGAATTCTTCAGGCTTGAATCAAAAGAGGAAAGAAGATCAAGTCGTCTTAATATGGTCACCAGATTCATATGGAAACCAGCAAACTGTTCAAAACAAGAAAGTGATTTTCAGAAACTTCATTCACGGAGAGAATCATAAGATATATAACCACCAAGAAAAGAAACAAAAAAGCAAGCTATTCTATGCATAAATTATTGGAAACTAATGCTAGATTTAGGTTCTTTGCTTTGTTTAGAAGTCGTGAAACTATGAGAAAACTTGAAAGCTACGCGATAACTGGTTTAGAGGAAGAAATCAAGATCATCATTCCAAGTAATGTTGGATTTGAGTATTATGATGCGCTAATAAACAAACGTTGCCATCAATAATCAAGGAAATATTTCCAAGTAAGTGTTAACTGATACTATGATTGAGCTTAAGAGTGTTGGATATGCAATTCATGTAAAAGCACATCAAGTTTCAGAAAGTGATAAATCATTATTCATCAAGTAAAGAGAAAACAGAATGTGACATAATGTAAGCAATTTACTTTACTTTTCTGCTTGAAAAGGGCAATTATAATTAACAGAAGATCATTCACAAAAAATAAGAGCAAATTTAGCAAATAATTCGCGCTTACTACTCAATAAGCTGGTAAAGCTGATGAAGCAAAAATGGAAAAGAAGGGCTCTTAAGGAAAACTAAAATTCTCTAATGAACCTTGTAAAACTAACTGCACTTTAACCATAAATTGCAAGAAGTAAAAATAGAGTATACAATGCACTCTTTATGCATCAAAATTGAGATGAACATGAAAGGTCATAGCAAAATTAGCAATTGGTTCGAGTATATTCAGCTAATAAATTGCTGTAACAAACCAAAAAAACAACAAATTTTAATATTTCCGAATTAATTAGCCGCAACAGTCAGCAACCTAACACGGAAACCAGTAGAAACCCGCCTATGAAATACTTATCAACCATTCACACAAGCATTAAATTTTTTATTTTTTATTTTTTGAGGTATAACTAGAGAATACTCTAGAAATGTTAACATTAACTAAAAACATGGCAGAAAAATGCGAAAATCTGCAACAACGGAAAAAAAAAAAAGAAATAAAAAGAGGACAAAAAAAAGTACTGATCTGCATGAAGAAGAAAATGGCCGTACCTAGCAAGACTGAAGATGGGAATAATGTGAAGTAAAATTTAGATGAAGATGAACCAAAGTGGAGTTTGATCAGTGAGAAGTGTGTGACTGTGTGAGAGAGAAAGAGAGAGAGAGAGAGAGAGAGAGAGAGAAAGCAACGGTCAAAACAGATTTAAAGTGAAGAAAAGCAAAGCCCATAAAAGAAGAACAAAACTCACCGAAAAGCAAATAGTATATGGCAAAGGCAAAGAATATGGTGAGGTTTGCGAATACGACGCTCTTTAACTTTCTGCCCTTCATGTTTCGTTTATTTACGGAAGAGACACTCACTAATCTTTTTTGAAATATTTTATAAAATAAAAACAAACACGTGTATAGATAATCATTGTTTCTCATACATAGTGGTGGAGCTAGACCTTGGGTCATTGAGTCGAACTCAAGTCATTAGTTTTGATTCAATCTTTATATTTATCTTGAAATTTTTTATTAAATATATTAAAATTATTAATATAAAATTTAATAACTTATAATTCGACTTTCGGTATTTTAGCATTAGGTGGAGGGAGGGAAAGGAAAGGGAAGGGTTAGTTGTGCAAACACCAAATACTGAAGGCTCCCCAATCTACTTTTATTAAGTTTCAAAAATGATGTTATTATATAAACTTTTTGGTTAAGTATAACAATTTTATTTTTTATATATATAAACGAAGGGACAAAGAAACAAGGGAAAAAGTTGTTAACGACTTAAGACTTTATGCCAACATTTACCTCTTTTTTTCTTAAATAATTTCCCATTGGAAAATTCATAGTAGGTGAAGAACAAGCCAAAAGAAGAAAATTGCCAGCCAACGTGCGTGTTTTCACCATTTTGTTATTATTTCACATCAATATTTAGAAAACAATATATTTAGCATTAGTTTGCAAGATTTATATGTCGCTCCAAATCTTTAATAAGAGAACATTTATCTATGTAAGGTTTACATCAAATCACGTTAATATATATATATATATAGAGAGAGAGAGAAAGAGAGAAAGAGAGACTTCCACAAGCTAGATATAAGGTAGAAAAATCAAAAACGGTTCCCTCTGCCGACACTACCTACAACCGACCAGATGCTCCTACCTATATGTCACTAGTTTGCTGAATTAGGAGATAACAACATCGTTGGTACTTTAGAGATAGAATTTGAAATTGATAAAAACGGTCTCCAAAAGAAATTTTACTCTCCTGAAAATCTTTTCAAAAGAAATTAATTTTTAGGTGGTATAAGAATTCCTTCTTGACCAGGATCTATGCTACGTTTTCAAAATGCCATTGATAAATCGGAACAAAGCTCCATTTAGGATCAAGACATCTAAATATATATATATATATATATATATATATATATATTAACTACAGTTAATTTAGTAATACAAATGGTTGTAAATGATACCATTTATGTATTTATTAATTTAGTGTAAACCTCATACGAGAATCTTTTCTCTTTTAAATATATCTATTTTAGTGATTTATTTTAATTTGTAAAAACTTTATATATCCAGAATAGAGGAATCATATTCCTGTGTTGTTGGCATAAAGAAAAATGTTCTTCCTACATTCCTTTTATTTGCATACTCCTTTATACTCCTTTTTATAGTATGAACTACACTTCAACTTTTAAAAAATTTGATTTGGTATTAGAAAAGAAAAAAGTTTGATTTGTTGGATTCGTAATGCAAGTGATATATTTTGTAGTAAAGAGAAAGATGATAGCACCGTAAAAAAGTTAATTATATTTCTTTAATCTAACATTTTGTACATCGAACTAATCTCTTAACCATTATTTTTCGATAGATAACCACATTTATTTCTTTACTTTCAAAAACTATTGTAAATGTCCATTATTTATGTATTCCATATAAATACTCTCGTTATTATATAGTATTTGATTAATTTTATTTTAGCTCGATGGACTATCAAATCCCACCAATAAAAGGAACACGTGAAAACACACTAATACATCCAGTTAATTTATCAAAACCAACCTTATCATAACCCATTACCCATATAATAGTCAAAATTAATATTTTAAATTTTCTCTTTAATCAAATGAAATCACGTTGAAATTTGATGGGAACACTATGATAGCTAAGTACTAAAAAGAAAGAAAATATTTTGAAGAAAACTAAAAAGAGAGTAGGCCAATAAAGCAAAAGAGATAAAGCGAATACAGCTTTAATTCCACCAGATGCCTCGGTAACATGCTGAGATGAAAATGACACTGTATCGTGTATAAATTTCAAAAATGCCACTGTCTCAACCTAATGATCCATTTTGAAATTTACTAATCCATCATTAAGTTCTAAATTATACACGTTAAATAATAATTTCCATTTTGACGAAGATTATATGGGTCAAAACAAGTAATTATGGAAAACATAGTCGTTCCATTTTTCCACTAAATCATGTTCCAAGAAAATTGTTTCTTATTTCTACCATTGTGGGACATAAGCGTCCTTTTGTTATTTACAATATTTTCGGGTTTTTAATTATTTGTCTTTTAAAATTTTTTACACATTCTTTGAAAAATATTCAGTTATTATAATTGTTTATCCTTGGTTTCGAATAACAATTGAATTTATACGTGTTTTTAAAGATACGTGATTTAGTTTGATACAAATAACGAATAATATAACGGAAATAAAAGTTAGTAGATAAATGGGGAAGAAATGCAAACCACGAGCCTTGGATAATCCCGGCATTGACTGATTCTTCCAAGATGAACAATAAATATAAATGGAACCAGACGAATAAAGTAATGTATAAAATAATAAAAGCAGACTTCTTTTCTTTGTATTGATGATTGTTTCGTGAGATGTCTTTGAACAATTACATTGTCCCTTTATATAGCGTGGGAATAATCTTTTATACAAGGCAAGAATCTGTTTACAAGGTAAAATATCTCCTGATTTGCTGATTTAACGGTCTTATTTGATTGATGCCGTGATTCCCGCCGAGATGCTTACTTATCACGGAATTTTCGGTCCCTTCGTCATTCAAATTTGATAACTTACCCTAGGACATTTTCCGGAATCAAGCTCGATAGACTTATCTCGGGCACCATGGCTTCGTATTTTGATTCGATACTGTTCGATCCCGACCTTCGATCTTTGGTACCTTAATATTTCGCTTTGATATTATTTGATCTCGATCTTCGATCTTTGGTACTTCGACCCCGGTTTACCGAGCACTAATTACGATTGATACCAACCGTATAGACTCGAGCCCAATTTGTCCATATGTAGGCGGTCCCGAGTTCGACCCCATACAATAATAAGAAAGGTTTATTTTTCTTTAAACATCACTTAGTTAACACGATTAATATGGAACACATATGAGAGGACGACTTAATTTTTCCAGATCAAGATTACTTCCATACATTTTAATAGTAAGGAAATATAGAGAAAATCCCCCCAATTTTGTTTATTTAAAGGTCAATATCGACTTTGGAATCTCGCTTACTTCATGTTTATCTTTACTTTATTTATTGCCTGGACATTTATGTACTAAGTAATAATTTATTATCACATTAAGCAACTACTTCGGCACTAATCATATTAAACAAATTGTTGTTTTAATGGTTACTTATTTATTTAACAAGATTCACTTTTTTAACAAAATTAAATTTTGTCTTGTGATCGATGAGGATCAAATCTTGAGAAGGATAAAATATGACTTAAAATTTAATGCCACGGTTTTGCGTCTTTAAATGTTAGCCATTTTCATGTCAAATATTAAATAATTAATAAGATATTTGACCTTGCGAAAAAGCTTCATTATTATTTTTTGTTTTTCCCTATTTGCCATACAGCTAAAGAATAAGACAATATTATAACGGTGGGTGATTTTCAAAATTTACTTTCTCAACTGACCCAAAAGGTTAGGAATTAGGATATGCTGAAAGTACGACGAGAAACCAAGATAACCACATTGGTGGTTTATATTTCATTTTTATTAATTTTACAAGCTTGAAAAACTTATTTAGTTTAGCCTTAGTCTTTCGTAATTTTTTGTGATGATAGTGTTTGAATTAGTTTTTGTACGAGGTCGAACTCAGGCCCGTTTATATATAATTAAAATTGGGCTCGATTATATACAATTAGTATCCATCTTGATTACTACTCGATAAATCGGAGTCGAGGTATCAAAAATCGAAGATCGAGACCGAATGACATTGAATCAGAGTACGAAGCCATGATGCCCGCACTGAGTCTATCGAGCTCGATTCCAAGAAACGTTCTAGGGTAGGTCATCAAATTTGAATGATGAAAGGACTGGAAAATCCGTGATAGGTAAGCATCACGGCGGGAATCTCGGCATCAATCAATAAGACCGTTAAACCAGCAAATCAAGATATACTTTACCTTGTAAATGGATTCTTACCTTATATAAAAGATTATCCCCCAACTATATAAAGGGGCAATGTAATTGTTCAAGGATCATCTCAGGAAAATCATCAATACAAAGAAAAGAAAACAGCTTTTATTATTTTCCTACATTACTTTATTCATCCGACTCCAGTTATAATTACTTTTTATCTTGGAAGAATCAGCCAAGGCTAGGATTATCCAAGGCTTGTGGTTTGCATCTCTTCTCCATTTATCTATTGACTTTAATTTCTGTTATATTATTCATATTATTCATTACTTGTATCAATCTGAGTCACATATCCTTAAAATCGCATATAAATTCAATTGTTATCCAAAATTCAGGGTAAACAGTTTCTATACACCTCAATAAAAATGTAAGTATATCATGTAGTTTTAGTGTTACGAGTTCAATCCAACTCATTAACTCAATAATTGCACACATAATAAAATAAAGTGATATATGAAGTCAACAATGTTTTAGTAAATATTAGATTCCGAATTGATAATTTTAAAAGTATATTACTATAAATTTTAAAGGAATTCACCTAAGTTAAAATATTTAGATTATAATTCGTTCATTAGATAAGGAAAAAAGGTTCTTCACTTAGATTTTAGTACAAAAAATTAATATAAAGACAGGAAGCACAAATCATGGTACACATTAATTAAATATTAAGCCCCACCATTGTTGTGCATTTAATTCTTAGACTATATTTTAAACTTCACTACTACTGACAAAATTAAATTCAGTGGGTTCTTCGAGGCAAAGATATACACCAATAGGAATGCGTACTACGTGCAATAAATATTACTTATCAATTTATGTCTAGAAAATCACAGAGTTGGATATATATATTTATTGCACTAACTAAAGTAACTAAATTTAGGAAATAAATAATTAATTTAATAATAGGTGAACTAAAGTACTAACTTAGGGAAGAAGTATGGCAGCTGAGTTTCAAAAGCAAAACCAGAAATGGAATGATTAGTGGAGATATACCTAAAACATTTTTTGTTTTTATCTGCTTAATTTTAAAGAAAAGATAATGGGGAAAAAGATCTAATTGCATGTGATTAAGTCATTACTTACTGATTTTTTTTCTAACACAAGTTGATGGTGGGGGAAATTAAAAATTCAATTGTGGTTCAAAGACTATGTGAGCTTGGATTATAAAATGGAGTCATTTTAGTCTTTTATTTTACCTTTAACGATAAATTTTTATACTGGTAAAGTAAAATTTCAAGTTTCAAAAGTCTTTTCTTTCTTTATCGTATTTATTAATAAATCAAAAAGAAAAAAGCTAAACTATTATCAGCTTTGTTTTGAAAACTACACACCCCTTTAAGAATGCTAAGGAATTGAAGAGTAAAACCATCATAATAGTAAATTCCATTTTACTCTTCCATTTCCTTGTTTCATCAATTGTCGTTCCTAGTAACTTGGGAAAACAATACAGTATGTTCTCCCTCAAAAATAATAGTCAATATATATATATTTTTATATATTAATGTATAATATACATATCTTATACAAAATTAGTGTATATTTTTTATATATATGATAGCAGATATAATTATTTTTGGCCGATCGGCCAAATGTATAACCTGCCCTATAACTTTCAAATAAAATGTTCATGTGGCGCTCAGATTTGCACCACTATTGAATTTGTACCAACTTTTTAAAAAAAGTTTAACTGATACCCAATTTTTTGATAACTTCAAATACAAACACTTTTCTCTTCTTCTTTACAACTATTTTCTTCTTCTTCTTCTTCTTCTTCTTCTTCTTCTTCTTCTTAGTGAAAAAATGAGTTTGTTAAATTTGTTGTTGGTTTAACAATTTGATAATTGAGATTTGTTCTTTATGGTATTTATAAGATCTATTTCAAATTTGAGCTTATTTGGAGTAGATTTGGGTATTGAATCGTGTATTGGATTGTTGAAATTCGAAGAACAAGTTTATGTTTCAAAATTTAAGATTCGGAATCTAAAGTTGTATTCAATAGATTGAGTTACTTCAAATTCGAATTTTTGAAGTTGCATTTGAAAGATAGAAGAACTTCAATTTAATTTCTGAAGTTGCATTGAAGAGATTGAACTACTTCAGATTCGATTTTTTTAAGTTGCATTTGAAAGATACAAAAAACTTTATATTTGATTTCTGAAGTTGCATTGAACAGATTGAACTACTTTAGATCCGAGCGAGTACATTTTATAAAATTGTGTGAAATGCGGGTTTAACTTCAATAGTGTTTGCAAAAATAGTATATATGAAAATGCCCCAACTTTCAATCACTTAGCCCAACGGGCTTCTAACGATACCATCAATGACCCATTACTGAAAGGCCTTCCAGATGAAATGTGTTGATGGGCCCTGCATCCAACCACCTACATGTAACAGTTTGTAGCTGTAGCTGGTGTATAATTTACGCAGTGTAAGCAAATGTATAATAAGTGTATATATGCTGAAAAAAGCATTTCCTTGTATATGAAAAGAGTCTAGACGTATTAGTTTCCCATTCGTATCATTTGAGCTTTTGCTTAGGATTTCAAGATACCATCTTTTTTTATGTAGATCGATTAATCTCGCCCTGCTCAAATGAATCTCCTGAGCCCATTATCTTTAATATTATTGGTAATGAGCCTACCATTTAACAACAACGTTCTCAAAATAATAGTCAAAAAATATAAATTTTTTGTATATATACACATTTTTGTATATTATATACAAAAAATATATAAATTATATACACTTTTGCGCTACCGAATGTCAACAATTTCAGCCTCGGGAGTGATCTTTGCCCTTTAACGTACCCATATCATGTAGTTTTTGTTATTTCTCATCAAGATCTAAGTTGATGTGAATTCCATGATTTAAGTCTTCTCTTCA
Organism: Nicotiana obtusifolia; assembly: GCA_002018475.1. NCBI lineage: Eukaryota > Viridiplantae > Streptophyta > Magnoliopsida > Solanales > Solanaceae > Nicotiana > Nicotiana obtusifolia. The sequence goes on from MCJB01027465.1 coordinate 241,641, forward strand.
TCTTGGTTATACATAAATATAAACAGGAAATGTGACTATATACAATTCAATTCCCAAATTCTTGAAAAAGGAATTAAGGAAACGTGATTACATACTGAGGAGAGCTTGAACAATGATCTTTTAGTTACAGTCGGGAGAACAAGTAAAAATGAAATAAAAATCTGACAAAAAATTTATTATATGCCTATAAATGAAGACAGGCGAAGGGGAGCATTAGAGATAGGTCACGGATTCGAGCTGCGAAAGCAGCCACTAATACTTGCATTAGGATAGGCCCATTACTTCATACTCTTAGGGTGCAGTCCTTCTCCGAACCCTGCGTGAACGCGAGATGCCTTGTGCACCAAGCTGTTTTATAAATGAAGAGAGGTATCAATTTCAGAGTTTTCAAATTTACGTTTTGCACTAAAACCTGACCGAAAAGTTCGCGTCTTCATAGCTCTGAAACCTGTTTGCTTGCTGTTATTCAAGCCGAGTCCAAGTGAAAGATGATCCTTTTCAGATGGAAAAATTACAATTTGATCATGTTGTAATCCTTGCTTATTTGCAGGAATACAATTCTTGGTTGAAATATTCATCACCTGAGGTTCTGGGAACAATTTTAGCGTCTTGTCTTCTCTTTGTTCTCTTGCTCTTTCCAATTGTCTGAACCTTTCTTGTAATAGTGCAATTGAAGGACCTGCAACATTAGTATCATTATTTGGCCTTCCCATTTATCAAACGACTGATTTAAACAAAGTGGATATATAGGAAAAAAAAGTCTACAGATCAAGAACAGCTTCAAAATGTGAAAACTTATGTTGATTTTGCCTTAATTTGTGCATATATATATAGGAGAATGGCTAAGTTTTTTTGTGTTGGTTTATTGAAATTTAAGAAATGACGTATTAAGGAGGGGAGAATCAGGCGACTAAGGAAGAAAATCCAAAAAGAAATGTTCTGAATGATTATGTTAAGGTAGGCTGTTTTCAGGGGAGGAGTCACAGTGTTGGTTTTGGGTTCGATCGAATCCAGTAACTTTTGTTCAAACTTTGTATTTATATTAAGAAATCCAATGAATATGTATAGATTATTAATTTAGAACCTAATAACTTAGAAGAATTATAATCCCGAACTCATAAGGTTCAAATTTTAGCTCCATAGCTATTTTGATGCGAGTATAAAGGCAGGAGGACTTTTTAGAAGCGGAAAATGGTGAGAAGAAATGTCCAAATATGATGTATGTAGTACTTGGAATATTGTGTTAGAAGGAATAAAGGGTTAGGTATTGTTACGTCTGTATGTTTTTTTATATATTTTTGTTGAGGCATTGTTTGTTTTATTATTTCTGTCTTATGACTTCAACATCCAAATTTTTGAATAGGGGAGGAGAAAGCCATGCACTAAAGACAAATATAGTAGTGGTTATCTTTTATGGAGTTTTTGTTGGTGTGAATGAACTTTCCCTTTCTCATTTTCTTTTTTCTAATGTGGGAAGAATCCAACCAAACAGTACTAGAACTTCCCAGAGACAAAGAAAAACCCAAACAAACATGAATCAAAAGGAACTTCAATATATTAGTCAGAAATAGCCTTCAATGGCATGGTCTAAATGGTCAATAAAAGAGGATGAAAATCATCAAAAGCAGAGATTAAGTAATTTCTTTCCATCTACCTTAGTTTCAGATCTATCCAGTACCACTAGAAAAGCAAAAAATTTTGCTAAACGATATTCAAGATTTAATATATATGTATAAAAAGTAATATCTAACCTATATAATATATATACTATATAATTTTTCGACGAATGGTATTCGACTGACAACCCTTTATTGGTTATTGCTCTGCCAATTAATACTTCTATTGGTGGGAGATAACGGAAATCCAATAATGTACCCATATCATGCTTGTATGATGCATACAGCAGTATTAAGTAAAATGAATAAATGATATGGCACTGAAAGTTGAGATGGCTCCAAATACTAAAGAATAAAATTCATAAAACCCTCATTCAGTAGCGACATTATATATTCGTAATATAAGACAAGATTTGGCATGCATGATTTGGACCTCTTTGAGCGACGCATTCTGTTGGTACTATTTCCACGTAGGTCAACAAAGTTACAGAAACTTCTTCACTTTTCTTTTTCTTTTTTTCTTTTTTGGATTCACTTTGTTTAGTGTTTTTTTAATATCCATCAGAACCTTATTATGTCACACAAGTTGTATTCATCATATCATCTCAAATATTTGGCATCTGATAAGTGTTGAATAAACACATTGAATGTAACCCGACGTGAGATAATACTCAAAGGCGCACGCAAGTAGATCCAGACACCACCATTAGCAAAAATAAATAAATATAACATAACCAATAAAACCCAAAAACTTTTGTGTGTGCATATCTTATTACCTGTAACCATGTCTAAAACAATACAAGTACAAACAGCATCCTGCTCAACTCGAAATCATAAATACAATGACACAAAGTAAATGTTCATCAGTTGTCAAAGGTTTCTCAAGCTAAGCAGGATCTATGTGCATCAAACTGCTCTGTTATACCTCGATGTTAATTCAAAAAAATCGGACTACTCTTATTATTTACAAAAATCTTGTATTAGAGGAGAAGAGATAAAAGAATGAACCTTTGGACCGAGGTTTATGTGTTAAAGAATCAATATGGCTGCTCTAGTCAATGCTTGAGGTTTGGTTCCTACTTCGCTGGACATGTAAAATGCCATAAGCAGGTGAGAGTTGACAGCTATTGGAATGGATCCTGCAATAGAACACAAAGAACAAAGTTAAACCCTGATTAATTTCCATCCCGACACCAAAAGATATCAGGCCACAGAGAAGAGTTGTTGATCTTCTATTTACATATATATCAAGTTTTACATCAAAGCAAAGAAGGATGAGGAGGATAGAAAGGGTCCTAGCCTAGCCCTCAAAGATACAAACAGAATGTGCAAATTGAAAAGCTCATTCAGATGTTCTCCATTTATTTTAAATTTTTGCCTTCACATCTCCTTTTTCTTTTATCTATTTCCATAAGCATCGCTCCAAGTTTTTGGATCAGTGAAGTAAGAACTGTGACACCTTTAAGAAAAGTCAAGAGGTCCCCTAGATGTCTAAGTTACCTAGTCGTATTTTTATTTTATTTTTTTGATAAGCAAAAGCTACCTAGTTGTATTAATACTGGCTTTCCTTAATCTCCATGCTAGGTTCTGTTCTAATAGGGGGGAAACATATACAGAAATTGATATACAGGCAAGACTATGTACAATGGAAGTTAATGATTCCCACAAGCCAATGACTTACATCTCCTTTCCCTTTACATTCCCAACTACCAAAAACATCAATTTCTTCTCATCAACATTCATGACTATAAGGAAAGCAAAGCAAGAGGACCTTTGAAGGACCAGGAGAGAAATGGAAATGAAAAACAACAAGATACAGTAGAGCAAAAAACTTCATAGACGAAGAGACGAAAGGCTTCATTATTTTGTTCCATGTGCAAGTTCTTTTCCTGCAATTCAGATTAAAAATTCTTATGCTTCCCTCCTGTTATCCTCCTTTTACCACTACGGCTCCTTTGCACTAAATTAGAAGTTCTTCATTTTGAGTTCTCAAGTCAATTCATGGATAATATAAGTAGGTTGATGATTATTCCTTCCTGTTACTACTGTAGTTGTTGTCAATACGATAGTATTGTTATTATAATGAGTGAACCATAATTTTTCTAGGCTAATTAATAGAGAAAAGGACATAATTTTGTTAACTGAAGCTAATTTTCTTGTGGAGATCCAAAAATTCTAGATAAATCAAGTTTCTATTTAAGTAAAAGTGAAACCCCCATATAAAAGTGGTATAAAAAGGGTTGGCATCTGGAGAAAATAAGACTTCCTATGAGGAGTATCCGATCATCTACAATAAATAGGATCCCAAAGGTACTCCAGTTTTTCACAAAATAAGAGCAGTGACCCTCTGCTATAAATAATGAACTTCCAATCTCTTCAAAAGTCTGATTCCTTTCTCTCCAAATGTCATGAGTGTTAAATAAGCAACTTCCCTAAGCTCTTTTCATTCTCTTCCTACTAGTTGCCCAACTAATAAACACGCCTTTCAGTTGCTATCATTACCTAGTCAATACCAAACAGGCTCCAAATTGTGGAGTCCAACCTCTTTCCTTCTCTCTTTTTTTCTTTTTTTTGAATGACAGTGGTGTCGGGATATATTTGCGGACACCTCGACTATTCTATCAGGTACCTGCTACCTCCCACTAGCATAAGTACCGGGTAACTCAGCCTTTCCTTTCTCTTCCTTCTAACTGCTCGACTTAAAAACAAGGCTTTAACAGTTGCCAATGTTACCTATTTCGCATCAAACAGGTTTCGAATTGTATCGACGGCTGTAGAAACTGTCAGTGCAACAATAAGTGGATCACATCTTTCCCTTACCTCTTGCACATATAACATCCACTGATGAGTGATCTTTCTCTTCCTCAGATTTCCGGTAGCAAAGATGCCCCCCTAGCTGCCAACCAAACAAAGACTTAGGGGTCGTTTGGTTGGGAAACAAGTCATTTCAAGATAAATTATCCCGGGATTAGTTATCTCACCCTCCCATAGGGATAAAAATAACATATCTCACCCTCCCATCTCAAATTTAATCCCGGGATAAATTATCCCTTATCCCTCGTACCAAACGAGCCCTTAAAGTTTTATTTGCACCCTTGGTGCTACACTAAGGACTACAGAAAGTCTCTCAGTAACCTGTGAGACAGAGAGACTTAACTGTGAAAATCCTTTGCTCTGTCCTTCTCACTTCCAGGACCTCTGACCTCGGTGAAAAAGCCAAATATTGATCTAGCAGTCCTTATCATCTAAGGTTGTCCACACAATCAGATGTCCAAAATGAACTCTTCAGACTTCAATCTAGCGAAGGTTCACCACAGCTTAGACTGCCTCACAGCCCCAGATTGATAAATGGGAATCTTGATTTCTCTGAAAAAGCAGCTCAGTTGAACCACTTTCCCGGATGATAATCATGTGGATTAGGGTTCACATACACAAGAAAAACTTGGTATCTTTGAAGATTCTCATACAGCAATACAGCAACAACAACCACCCAGTGTAATCCCACAAGTGGGGTCTGGGGAAGGTAGGATGTACGCAGCCTTTCCCCTACCCTTAGACTGCCTCACGGCCCCAGATTGATAAATGGGAATCTTGATTTCTCTGAAAAAGCAGCTCAGTTGAACCACTTCCCGGATGATAATCATGTGGATTAGGGTTCACATACACAAGAAAAACTTGGTATCTTTGAAGATTCTCATACAGCAATAAAAAGTTAAATTCAGGTGTTGGCGACTGCATTTTGAAGGAGCTTTATGGAGCTGTCTAGTATAAATGTAGTTATCCTATTTCAGGCAGCCTATCTCATCGTGATTTGAAAATACTTGCAACTAAACATTCGAGAGCATTCAACTTCTATGTAATCTGTAGTGAAATTGATTTGATACTGAACAAGAAAGCTTTATACTGCTCCATTTCATTTTAAAAAAGAGCCTTATACTGCTTGACACATTTGTTCTGTCATATCTTACCTTATAAAAAGAAAGTACTGCTTGACACATTTTCCTCCACTACCTCCAGGAGTCACTATAGGGGCGTAAATTACTGAGATTTAACATTCAATCTAGAAACGAGAGAATAATCATGGAAACTGAAACTTCCTTCCTCATAAAATAGCCGCTTTCCTTCTAAATGATTAGTTCGATACTAAACAAGCTGATTCTTAGAATAAAAGGGAGTGAGACCTTTAGAGATTCACCGCTACTCTTAAACTTTGAGCGAAAGTATGAGACACACCAAATATAAAGGGTTTTATAGATCAAGGGAGACGAAGTTTCTTCTTCAGTTTTCCATTATATTGAGCATGAAAAAGGCTGATTATCTTATTCTTATGTCATGCTTCACTTAAACTTCATCAAGAAGCACGAATGTGGTGGCGGTGGCAAAGCAACTTTATATACCTTTTTCCTTTTCACTGTATGTGATCAACCATCAATGGGCGAACAGTGAACCACAATGCAAAGATTGCAAAAGACAACTGCCTATTCTGATTATTTGTATCAAGAGGTTAATATGAAAACACTACTATGTTCGGATACATGAATAGCGGACTGCTGCTGCTGTTTGTTGTATCTTCTCTGATGGCAGAACGCTTGACGACTAAGTCTCAGAGATTCTGAAAGCATAAGGAACTAAGGAAGGAGCTTTTGTTTTGTGGATAAGGAATGAACTTAATTATCTGTTACTACTAGTCTACTACAATGTACCATTAATTCATACAAGCTCCTTCCATTTCACTAACTGAAGATTCTTCACGATTTGTAATATTCGAATCTTTCACTGCTTGGTGTTGAATGTTCATCTCATTTTGATAAACTGCATTAAATCTTTCTTCCTATTTTAGAAAGAGGATTATTCTTAATGAACATGCACCGACTATTCATACGAATGTCTGAATAGATTATTTTTGCAAGCAAATGATGTCAGAAGGCCCAAAATTGAAACAACCACATACCCAATATAATCCCACAAGTGGGATCTGGGAAGGGTAGTGTGTATGCAGCCTTACCCCTACCTTGTGCAGGCAGAGAGGTTGTTTCCGATAGACCTCAGCTCAAGCAAGCATGTATAATAAATCACAACAGAATAGAGAGATTTTTTTTGAAAATTTACAAAAAAATCCCCGGAACTTAACATAGCTATTATAACTGATTATTATGCTGGAACTGACATATAAATGCTGTATAATCACAGATGGCAAGAAAGTGTATATTAATCTAGATACTTAAAAATGTCAACAATTAGATTGATGACTTCAAAAGAAAGAACCAATATATGGTACTGCTTCAACTAAAAAAAAAGGGCAGCCCGACGCACTAAGCTCCCGCTATGCGCGGGTTTTGGGGAAGGGCCGGACCGCAAGGGTCTATTGTACGCAACATTACCCTGCATTTCTGCAAGAGGTTGTTTCCACGGCTCGAACCCGTGACCTCCTGGTCACATTGTACTGCTTCAACTATTCCCCCAAAAGCCACTTTGTTTATTTTAATTTTACTATAATAAGCAAACTTAGGCAAGAGAAAACAAAGTTTTAAAAGGCAATCTCGCGCACCTTCTGCATTTGACCTGCAAAGGTCAGTTCCTTCAACGTGAAGCTCAGCCAGAACTCAGCTTACTCGCATTTGCGGAGCAGCTTCTGAAACAGAAAGTTATTTTCTGCTTAGTTGCCTCTTCAAACAACCTACCGAGAAAGTAGTTGAAGCAACCATACATGAGAGGCTATATTGTTAGATGAAAAATAAACTTACTTATTTCTGATTCGTGGAGCTGCAGATCAATTGCACCTCAAAAAATTCATTTGACTTGCATCATTTAACCATCTAGTTTAGACAATTCTCTTGCCAAGATAATATATGTCTGGAAACTAATAGTGCAGCTCTTGGACTCCATGACATGAAGAAGCTTCATGCACAATTCAGATTCTTTCTCCTTCAGTAAACCATCAATCAGAATGGTCCAAACAATCTCATCACTGTTCCACTGTTTCCCAAGCATGTTTTCAAATAACACTTCAACTTCTTTTAGTCGGCTTTTTCTACAGAGAGCACAAATGAGTGATTGATAAATTGACAAAGGAGGCCGAAAACCTTGTAGAATCAATGAATCAAATATTTTCATAGCGGCGTCCATTTTCAGATTCTTGCAGTAAGAAACTATAAGAGAGCAATTTACTGCACTAGTAGGACTGAAGCCTTTCTCTCTCATATGTTTTATCAACTGGTCTGCCTCAGCAGTTTTACCTTCTCTAGAAAGGCCAAGAACTAAAGTACAGTATGTGCCTGCATTTGGCTCACAACCAATTTCAGACATTCTATCTAAGAGAGTACATAACAGTTCAAAACTAACATCCTTCTTGCTAGCTGTGCTACTATACACTCTTTCATGCTGGATGGCGACCTCCCCTAAAATTAACTGACACTCCTGTTGCAATCCTTTCAACAAGACACTATAGGTTCTATAATTTGGTTCACAGCCCTTATCAACCATCTGGCGAAGAAGTAAAAACGCATGATCTAGTCTACCCAATGCTACAAAACCATCAATTAGTGAAGTATATGTCACATAATCAGGAGCTAATCCTTTTTTCTCCATTTCTATGAGTAAGCTCTCTGCCTTATCAGCCTGGCCTTCAAGACATAAACCATAGATAAGCGAACTGTAAGTGTACAGGTTAGGCATGCAATTTCTTCTTTGCATATCATGGAAAATCTTAAATGCAAGATGAGTCCCCCCATTCCTACAAAGCCCGTCAATCAAAGTTGAGTAGGTGATGACATTTGGGAGCAGTCCACTTCCTGCAATCTTATTACAAAGTCTCTCTGCTTCCAAAAGCCTATTTTGTTTGGACAAACCATTTATAATAGCATTGTATGTTTCAATGCCTGGACGACAACCACTCTCTTCCATCCTTTTAAGTAATGCGAGTGCATCATCCACTTTCCCTTCCTTGGAAAGACCATCAATTAAAGCTGTATAGTTGACCTGGTTTGGACTTAAACCATGCTTTATCATTTCCTGGAAGAGAGCAGAAGCCGAGTCAAGCTTGCCCCTCTTGCAGAAACCAGAAACAAGTTCTGCATAAGTCCATTCATCAGGTTTACATCCATTATTCTTCATCAAATGCAGCAGTCTCACAGCATTTTTGAGAAAGCCCCGTTGAAGGTAGCCGTTAATGAGGGTATTATAAGTAATCACTGTAGGAGCCGGACCCACCTTTAGCATTTCAGTGAGTAGAACCATTGCCCTATCAATATTCCCAATCAAGCATAATCCATGGATAAGTGCATTGCAAGTTATAGTGTTGGGTACGTATCCATGTGCTTCCATCCAACGGAAAATTCTAAAAGCATTATCAACTTTTCTTGCTCCACATAATTCATTTATCAATACATTGAATGTAATTAAAGTTGGTAGCAAACCTTTTCTAATCATGTTGTGGTACAATCCAATCGCCACTTCAAGGTGGCCAGATTGAGACAGCCCGCTAATTAGAGCTGTATATGTCTGGACATTCGGTTCACATCCCCTCTTTCTCATGCTCACTACAAGATCAACAGCCTCCTTCTCCCGTCCAACTGCACACAAGGAACTAACTGGAACTGTGTATGTATACACAGTGGGTTCAATGCCTTTCTCAATCATCTCCTCAAGCATACCCAAAGCCTCATCAACTCTCTCCGCTGTGCAGAGTCCATTTATAAGAGTAGTATAACTTGCTGCATTCGGATCTATTCCGTCCTGAACCATCCTATCAAACACCATAAACGCTGCATCCAAATCCTTGTTCCTACAATGCCCAAGAATCAAAGATGTATATGTAAATACATCAGGACTCAGTTCGCGCTGATAAATATGACTCATTATCAACATGGCCTCCTGGACTCTCCCTTTCTTGCACAATATGTTTATCATAGTATTAAAAGTCAATAAAGTCGGCTCGATTCCATTACTCATGATTTCTTGATAAGCACTCTTAGCTGCCTCAACCAAGTCAAACTTACCCAACTGAATCAACAAAGTATTAAAGCTATACAAACTGAACCCAAGACCTTTTCTGCTTAGTTCACTTAAATAGTCAATAACCCATTTCATTTCCTCCTCATTCCTACAAGCTTTGATCATTAAAATCCTCACATGATCAGCAGGAGCAAATTTCTTATCAAAAACAAGCCTATTTAACATCGAAACATAACAGCTCATATCATGTTTGTAAAAATGCCTCTTAGAAACCCAATAAAAAAACTGCAAAGCTACTTCAGTATTTTCATGGATCTCAACGAGTTTTGCCACGTGGCGGGGTCTTAATTTGGAGCTCAAGGATTCAAGCTCTCTGCTTGTCTTCCATTGCATTCGCGGATTAGACAAAATTTCAGAAACCTTTGAAACAACGAAAGAAAAATTCCTTTTTTCCGGTATTGTATGTAGGGAATCAAATTGTTCATCAATTTCGGGTATTGAAGAAAATTGAAGACGGCCCAGATGAGAGAAACGCCTGGGTTTAAGGGGCTTTAACATTTCGAGCGGTGAAACTGAGGATAATAACAGTGAGAAGAGTTCATGGAAATGTTGTAAGATGGGTTAGAAAATGGAGGATTGTTGTTGTTGGGTTGAGTCATAGGTGAACGTGGTCATGAGAAGACCACAACAGAGATGGTGAAAGAGAAGAGAGAATAAAAGGGGGGCTGCCTAGGCTAATTGCATCAAATTTGAATAGCCAAACGGGCCCCAAATGCTTGCTCCTTAGATGGAGTCTCTAAAAAGATTTTTAGGGTTATTCTTGGGTTTCAAAAATCGTCTGAGCAAGATGGAACTAGTGTTCCTGTTTCTTTTCTTCTTCTTTTTTCATCCAATATTGTTCTCTTATTAAAAATTAGTATATAATTCACACGGTACGGACATTATTAAAGAATATTAATTTTAGGGTACGTGCTTTGCGTGTGCACATTAAGTCATAAGTATAAAACTTAAAAAATATATAAATATTACTTAATTATGTATGCTTGATGTGCAATTATTAAATATCATTTTTAAAGTATTTTTAGAATTTAATGTTGAGTCAAAGAGTATAATTATTTTAAATATTGAGATATTTTATATGTAATTATAGTGTTTGTTAGAATATATATTCACATTTTAGTACATAAAAATCTATAAAATAAGTGTTTGATTAAAAAATAATGGACTAATATTATATACCTAGAGAAGCAAAGATAAATCTTTACATCTTTTTTTTTCTATTGTTCTTTTTATTTTCACTAAGATAACTAAAGTCGATAATCGCATTATGCTTGTAGCATACTGACCTATCATAACTGCCAGAATGCCAATATATGAGTAGCATTATAATTCATACAAAATTTAGGTTAAAAAAGGAGAAGGAGTAAGACTCGCTTATATAGTATTTAATGTGTCTTTCAAATATACTTATAATCTGTGCTCATATGAAATATTGTTTAATAAACCTTTGTCTAATTAGAAGATCGATACTTAAGTACGTAATTATGTACCATATACTGTATTTGAATATTTCTTATGTGTATGGACTAATTATGTGTATCATATTTATTAGGTTAATTTTCGTTAGGAATTTATGGATGTGTCATAGTAGTTAGTTTAATTTAGTCACTGTTAGTTAATCAAATACATTGCTAGTATATAACTAATTGTATCAACTTTTCATTCATCTTGAGAATATTCTTGTTAAAAGATTTTAAATCATGTAGGTCACAACATTTTCATTGTTTTTTCTCCAGCTATCAGTCACTAACTAATTGCTCCTGAGTCCTGACATTGAGATATAATCTCAGCAGAATCAAGTTTTTAATATATAGTGTAGTTATTTAGCTGAGCTTTTAGGAATATAATTAAATGTCTTAAATCTTTTATTATTATCCAATTTATTATTTTCTATTCAAGTTTAACACTTCAGTAATTAGACGTGATCACGCAATTAATCCAAGATGTATTATATAAGAAAGCTTAGTTGAGTTCAAACACTTAAATAGTTAGTAAAGGAAGAAATGTTACAATTTATCCAACACGAATTATATACTTAAAAGAATAAATCAAGTTGGAGTTTTTTTTTTACTATAGTTGGTGGGTAATGAAAAATTTATATTTAACACGTATTTATTAATATATATGCAGTTACGTATTTATACATAAAATTTTAATAAACACAAGAATAATGAATATATATATATATAAAAAATTATTACTACTGTTTTAATGTTAATTTGCAGGTCTATAGTTTTAATTTCGTGGGATAAGTAAATTATCATCCTATTGCAATCTACTTCTCCAATTATCAAATAAATTTTTGAAATAACTAATCGTGTTATGTCAATTAAGCTCGATAAAATAAAATCTTTAATTTATTAACTGATTCTTGGCTTAAGAATATTATCAATGTTTACATAGTTGAAGGTTGATAATAGAAGTTAAACTAACTTCTCGATCGAGTAATATTCTTTTAGTACGTGGATGTTGATTCTTAAAGATTAAAAATTAGAAATCTAATGTAGGCAAAATCAAGACAAAAGTAAAAAAGAAGCAAAGAAATCTCGTGAATTTATTTCTTTTAACTACTATGCTTTTTTTGGATAAACAATAATAAATGTACTTTAAGATATATTACAAAGTTGACTTGGATTCTATAAGGAATACAAATTTTCCATACCTGAACATATATAATTCTTTTTAAAAAAAAATTAGTTACCTTCAAAGTCTTTAATAAGTCCCAAATATTAGGACTTCTTACGTAATTCAAAGAAGGAAAGATGTAAAACTCTAAATTTTAGTTGATTTTAAGAATTAAATATTAGGAAAATAATTTAATTATGATTTTGTCCAAAGTAAAATATATTTTTAAAGGATAAAAAAAGCGAACGATATTTCGTTAATGACCTTCATGCTTTTAATATAATAAAGATTAATCATGTCAAATTATAATTTAATTTATCAAGCAAATAAGAGACACTATTGCTTTAATAGAAAAATATTAATCATGTGGAATTGTGATCTAACTTGTTCGAGCAAATTAGAAATATTGTTGCTCTAACTCGACTAATATCTTGTTTATCAATGCAATATAGGCAATAATATAATCTATATAACACTAAATGAAGCAAATTAAATAGTCACTGAATAATTTCTGTTCTTTATTCTTCTTTACTAAATTATCTACTAATAATGCAACAATCTTTCCGAATTAGAGGTACTAGTGTTCCTATTGCATCTCATTTTTGGGTCCATAATTGCTTTGGAACTTGAATTGAGTGTTATAAGAAGGCAAGGAAATAGGTAAAATTAGCGGTCACGATGATTAAGACTGCAACATTTGAATGATTGTATGAGGATCTCGAGGCAAAGAATGTGATAGGAATTGTATAGGTTAGCCAAGATTAGGAAGGAAGGCTCGGAACCTGAACCAAGTGAGGTGCATTTACGACGAAGATGATAAGGTATTGGTGGAAGAGGCGTGTATCAGGCGTAAATGGCAGAAGTACTTCCATAAACTCTTGAATGAGGAAGGAGACAGGAACATCGTGCTGGGTGAGTTGGAGAGCTCAGACAGTTAGAGTGGTTTTGGGTTTTGTATGCGTATTGTGAGCGAGGAGGTTGAGGGGGAAATGCAGAAGATGAGCAGGGGTAAGGCGATTGTGTCTGACGAGATCGCGGTGGCATTTTAGAAGGAAGTGGGTCGGGCAGGCTTGGAGTGGCTTAATAGTTTGCTTAATGTCATTTTTAGGATGAAGAAGATGCCCGAAGATTGGCGGTAGAGTTTCATGATCCCACTGTACAAAAACAAAAGTGATATCCATAATAACAACAACTATAGGGGTATCAAGCTATTGAGTCACACTATGAAAGTTCGGGAGAGGGTGGTGGCGAGGAGGATGAGGAGAAGGATATCCATTTCTGAGAATCGGTGCGTATTTATGTCGGGATGGTCAACTACGGAAGCCATTCACCTTGTGAGGAGATTGGTGGAGCAGTATAGGGAGAGGAAAAAGGACTTACATGTGGTGTTTATTGGCCAAAAGAAAGCATCTGAAAAAGTCCTGAGGGAGGTCTTATGGAGATGTTTGGAGGTTAGCGGTGTCCCGGTAGCATACATTAAGGTGATGAAGGACATGTACGAGGGAGCTAAGACTCGAGTGAGGACTGCAAGAGGAGACTCGAAATATTTTTCAGTAGAGATGGGGTTGCATCAGGGATTGGCTCTTAGTCCGTCTTTCTTTGCTTTAGCATTGGATGTGCTGATGCGACACATACAAGGAGAGGTGACATGGTGTATGCTATTTGCTGATGACATAGTACTGATTGACAAGACACGAGACGGAGTTAACGCTAGATTAGAAGTTTGGAGACAGACGATGGAATCTAAAGGTTCCAAGTTAAGTAAGTCGAAAATAGAGTACTTGGAGTGCAAGTTTAGTGATAGGACACATGAAGCAAAAGTGGAAGTGAAGATTGATACTCAATTCATCCCTAGAAGAGATAGTTTCAACTATCTTGAGTCTATAATTCAAGACAACGGGGAGATTGATAAGGATGTTACTCATCGTATTGGAGCGGAGTGGATGAAATGGAGGCTCGTTTTGGGGGGTTTTGTATGATAAGAATGTGCCATCTAGACTTAAGGGCAAGTTCTACAGAGTGGTGGTTAGACCAACTATGTTGTATGGGACTGAGTGTCGGCTCGTCAAGAAGTTCTATGTCCAGAAGATGAAAGTTGTTGAAATGAAGATATTGAGATAGATGTGTGGACATACTAGGAAATACAAGATTATGAATAAAATTATAAGGGACAATGTGGGAGTGGCCTCTGTGGAGGATAAGTTGCGAGAATCGAGGCTAAAATGGTTCGCGCATGTGAAAAGGAGAGACATAGATGCCCTGGTCAGGAGGTATGAGAGGTTGAGCATAGTGGTCTGATGAAAGGTGGGATATGGAAAAGAAGTATCGAGGAATAGATAATTAGGCAGAACATGTCATTGCTTCAGCTTACTGAGGACATGACCCATGATTGGAGTGTGTGGAGGTCAGGGATTAGGATGGAAGGTTGACGGGTAGCCGTGAGTTAGAAGTAGGCTTACTAGTAGTACTAGTACTATTATTGTATTTTCTTATTCCATGTTCTTTATTATTACATATCATTCGCTTCTGTTACCCCATTATATTGTTTTTAGTATTATTTGTTGCTTTATTTTCACTGTTCCTTGAGTCAAGGGTCTATCAGAAATAACCTCTCTATCTTTATAAGATAAGGGTAAGATCTGCGTACACACTACCCTCCTCAGACCCCACTTATGGGTTGAGCTTGAATTTGAGATCTTTTATTAAAGATGGATGAATATTTATCATGCTATCACAATTTAAGGTATACATCATGTTAGTTGAAAAAAGATATTATTAAATTAAATGATATATAATTTGAATAACTAGATGAATTTGAATTATCAAATATTACGCAAGTATAATATTGTTACTGGAACAATATCAACCATTTTTATAATATTCTAATTGAAAATAGTTTATATAAAGTGGGAAAACAAAATTTCAACATATAAATTGAAATTAGCGGGTAAGGTTTAAGATTTAACTCAATCGACATTTGTTTGGGTTGTGAAATTTTTTGGGATCCACTCTAACCCTGTATAGCAGGAAAAGAAAAGTTACAAGATGAGTCGATACAAGTTAGAACGTAAGAATTTGGAAAATTGAGATAAATTCGATAGTAATTAGGAAACTCTAGTGATTAACCAAGGAACCATGATTATAGTAATTAGGAAACTCTAGTGATTAACCAAGGAACCATGATTAACAAAGTACTGTAGAACAATTATTTTTGGTAGAACAACAAATTTCATTCCACTAGATGTGTTTATCTAATAATTACAAAGGGGAGATAACATAAAATATAAAGAACTCTACTCTAAGTACATAACATAAAATATAAAGAACTGTACTGTAAGTGGACATCTAGTCTATACGCTCCCTCAAGCTGGACGGCGGTAGGTAAGTCCAAGCTTGGACCGAAGAAGCAAAAACGGAGCACGAGAGAGCGGCTTCGTCAGAGCATCATCCAACTGATCAGCTGCAGAAATATGAGTCACACGTAGAATACCACGCTGAACCTGTTCTCGAATAAAGTGAAAATCCAGGGCAATATGCTTCATCCGAGAGTGAAAAACAGGATTAGAACACAAGTACGTAGCACCCACGTTATCACAGTATATAACAGGACAAGCAGGGAGAAACACCCGAAGCTCAGTCAACAGAGAACACAACCAGTGGAGCTCTGCAGCAGTGGAGGCAACAGATTGGTACTCAGCCTCGGTGGAAGAGCGAGCAACAGTGCGCTGCTTCCGAGAGGCCCAAGAGATGGGGGAGCCACCAAAATAGACCACATATGCACTCGTGGAGGTATAATCATCCTTGTTGCCCGACCAGTCAGAATTAGAGAAGGCATACAAGGACGGCTGAGAAACACGACGAAGAAGTAAACCAAGGTCAATAGTACCACAAAGGTAACGGAGCAGGCGTTTCGCCGCGGCCCAATGAGCAGTAGTCGGCTTATGCATGAACTGAGATAACTTGTTCACGGCATAAGCAATGTCAAGATGAGTGAGGGCCAAATACTGCAGACTACCCACAAACAGTCCGATACTCAGTCGGGTTATCCAGGGTTGTGCCATCTAGGAGAGACAACGGCTGATCAGTGGCTAGCGGAGTAAGTACCGGCTTGGATCAGCCATATGAGTCAGATGCAGAAGATCAAGGATGTACTTCCGCTGAGATAGTAGGAGACCATCACGGTGTAGTAGAACCTCAACTCCAAGAAAATAGGACAGAGTACCAAGGTCCTTGATAGAGAAACGACATGCCAACTCAGCTAGAAAACGATCAACTGTACCCGGATCAAACCCAGTAACCACTATATCATCAACATAAACCAGCACAAACACAGAGACACCAGCCTGGTCGAAGAGAAACAACGAGGTATCAGCCCTGGAATTCCGAAACCCCTATGCCAACAAAAACTGTCTCAACTCTGAATACCAAGCCCTGGGAGCCTGCTTAAGGCCATAGATAGCCTTATGCAGCTTACACACATAGTGCGGATGATCAGTGTCAGCAAATCCCTGAGGCTGAGCCATGTACACATCCTCATAAAGACGACCCTGTAGAAATGCATTGTTGACATCCAACTGCCTGAGAGACCAGCCTCGAGAGACTGCCAAGGTAAGAACCAAGCGAATGGTGGCTGGCTTAACAACCGGACTAAAAGTCTCCTGATAGTCAATACCAGGGCGCTGATGAAAGCCCTTGGCAACTAACCTAGCCTTATACCGATCAACACTGCCATCGGAAAGATACTTAGTCCGGTAAATCCACTTGCAGCCGACTAAGTTCTGAATACCATCAGGAGGGACCAACTCCCATGTACCATTGCGCACAAGCGCCTCAAACTCCTCGGACATGGCAGCCCACCATTTCGGATCCTTCAAGGCTTGAGTGGCAGTAGAAGGCTCAAGAGAAGGATGAAGTTGAGCTGTGAGGGAGAGTTTTTGAATAGGCTTCAAACTATTTTGTCATGTTAGAAATCAAGAAATGAGGTGGAGTTACATATATAGTTTTGAGATGAAATTTAAAGTAACTTGAGAATAATATTTTTTCCTTAATAGTTCATCTTCGAAAAATAAAAAATATCTCGACAAATTTTACTGAATGTAAGGTATCTTAATTTAGATGGAAATAAATTTGGTTGGTGATTACTAGGAATATAATAACTTGTCAAAGATAGAATTATAAAGAATATTGCCTCAATAGCTTAGAAATTAGTTGATTATTGCTTCATTTTCATTATTTCAGTAACATCTACATAAGAGAAGGTTTGGGTAATGTTTTTGAGAAATAACGTCATTACGTCAGTATGTATAGTTAATCGAGACACAAATCACTTTAGAGGAAAAAAATTAAACCTTAATAGTTTGGCTTGTGTTAGAGGTGAAATCCGCAAATACTAATATGAATATAGTTTTCTAAAATGGGTTTAGTGAATTTATTTGTAATAAATGATTATAGAAACTAAAATTAACTAAGAATACGGCTAATGATAACAAGGACAAAATTATTCCAAGGATTCTGCTCTGCTAATAATTATGAAGAAGAGTGATGAACCGAAAAGACTTTTTACTATTATATTGTATTGTTGCACATCGTATTGTTCATCCATATATCAATCTCATAGACTTTCTTATGACAATCAAAATATTAGTAATATTTATTATGCATGAATTAACCGAAATGTATTTTGCTTATGAGTATTTTGTTTTTCAATATCGAAAATACTGGATTACTTATCATTTTATAGATTGATATTCTTTTATAATCGCACGAAGCGCGTACATATTCACTAGTAATTTTTTAGTCTTTCACATACTCCTTAAGAAAATACTAACTCCTAAAGAAAAAAAAATAAATTTACTAAATTACCGTTAATTAATTATTATCTTAATACATCAGGATATATAAATAAGGAAAATAGTTTACAAACCACACAAAAAATGTACATTGCACTAGGCAAGTCCGGTGCAACGAGCTCTGATTGAGAATGTTGCTTATGAGAATAATCGATTCCATGGTGAAAAACCACTCAATTAACCAACCACGCTAATCATTACGGGCGTAAGTAATAAACTTTTGATAGGCATAATTATTCGATATCGTGAAAATTAATACATGTCCCAAGGAATACGGTGAAATAATTGAAATATGCATAAATTGATTATAAAAATTAATCGAGATAGGAATTTTTTAAAAACACTTTTTGCCACGTTGAGATTTTCTTTTCTTATTAATTTTTAATTTTTTTGGAAGTTTTTTCGGATCAAGGATTATAGGTGAAGAATCTGACGTAGAAGAAATAAAGAGGAGATAACCACGACAAAATATTAGTCAATCTTTAAAGATAAAGTCGGTCGATATATTCATTAACGGCCGGAGAGAATCTGAAGAAAACTTCCTTGCAAATAAGAAAGGGTCATATCGTTTAGCAACAGATAAATCCGAACCGTTGGTTCCTTCATCACCATATCGAGGCCGGGTCGATCGAAGGGTTGATATTAATTCTGGTCCCACCTCGCTAGCAGTGTAAGTACGAGGATGCCCTCCGTGACCACCCTTCCAGTCAACGTGTGTCAAAGTGGTTGGAACACAACCTTGCGGGTCTACCATGTTCAGCAGTGTAGAGAAATAATGCTCCTCAGGATAACACGTGGAAGCTTCTAAGCAAGGTAGCTTGAATTTTGACCATAACTTCTTGTCACGCACAATTATCCTCGCGTGCTTGCGTTTTATAACAAAGAATTGAGACCCAATTCGAAAATCTTCAAACTTCACTTCCGGTAACATCGAGTGTTCCCCACGCGCAGCCCATCGGTCGTATGCCCAGCTCTCATTCCCTAGTATCTCAATAAAGCTCCTCCTTGATTTTATTAAAACCCTGTAAGTAAAATTAAAAGAGTGGAGCGGAATACAAGATGGAGAGAGAAGGGCAAACATGTAATTCAACTTATCGTGGAGGAGTGCTCTACCAAGTAACCGACGCGCCGCGGCAATCAGGGTTGGAGAGTGGCGGCGAGTGGGTTTTGAAGGGATGACTCGACCAGCAAACACGCCTTGAAACGGTGGCGTATAGTTGAAACGTGGGTCGGCATGTATATATATGTTGTAAAGATTTTTAGGTGTATTGTTAAAGAAAAGCTCCCATAGGGGCGCAAATGGAAGTGAGGTAGTTGTGAGAAACATGAATGCTAGTTTCTTTGGTGCTGTAACTGGTTGTGGTATTGAGTTAACTTTGGCAGCTTCTTGAAATAGTAAGTTATCGTCAACTTCTTCATGCAAAAGTACTACTGAAGATGATTCTGTACTAGGATGTTCTTTGCTATGTTTTTGTTGGATACTATGATTTGTTGGTGGGGGGAATATGGATATAGGGTTAGAACGTATGTCACTACTTCTATTTAAGACATGAGTTGGTGTGATATTATTGAGAGGGGTAGTGATAGTAAAGATAATAGCAAGTGGTAAGCAAAGTAAAAGAGCACAAAGTAGAGAGATTGGAGAAGGAGAAAGCATGATGTTAAATGAGGCAAAGGGTGGTGGTTGAGAAAAGGACCGTCCGGCAAGGTGGTGGGTGGG